>AYEL01082805.1:0-32764 GCA_000484575.1 Olivierus martensii
GTATTACATATCGTAAATAATTTGCTTATTCTAAGTGGCTGGCAGAAGAAACCCAATAGACAAATCCTTGGTTTAGTATAACGAATTATGCTAACATGAAAAAGAATTTTAAATGGATTCTCCAATTATGTTATACTTTGAAACATTGTTAGGAAGTAGGGAAACTTTGAAACATTGTTAGGAAGTAGGAGTTATAAATCTTATTAAGTTTTTGGCATTGCTGGAAAAAAATATGTAGACATAATTCAAGAAAATTGCTTGATCCATAAAAACCATGGCATCAAATTATGCCTTTCTGAATGGTTCTTTATTCCTAAATATCTCCGAAAATATCGGTCACAGGAAAATAATTCCACCACGAAAATTACGCAAAAAAATTGCAGAATCAGATTCCGTTAGAAAAATAATACACTTCCATTGGAGAAAACAAAGTTGAAGCATGCGCTGCGCAACAGGATGCGCAGAAAAAAATATTAATGACGGATTTTAATTTAGAAGGAAAATGTAATGGGACACGTGTTTTACAGTTTTCACGTGCACCGGATAGTTTTCGAGAAAAATGCCTGGTCCACAGAAACGTGGGCAAGAATTATGCCCTTTTGAATGGATCCTTTATTCCTAAATATCTCCTAAAATATCGATTGTAGGAAAATAATTCTTCTACGAAAATTCCACAAAAAATTGGAGCAATCAGATTCCGTTAGAAAAATAATACACTTGCATTGGAGAAAACAAAGTTGAAGCACACGCTGCGCGACAGGATGCTCAGAAAAAAAATATTAAGGACGGAGTTTTATTTGGAAGGAAAATGTAATGGGACACGTGTTTTACAGTTTTCACGTATATCCAATAGTTTTTGAGAAAAATGTCTGGTCCACAGAAACGTGGGCACCGTGTATATATATCAATTATTATGTTTTCAAAAATTTTATGAACTTGTTGTTAAACACAAAAATGATTATATACCTGTGGATATTTCTGTTTTTCCTTTCCAAGTGATGCACTTCATTTGTTTTTTTTTCACTCTACAATTAAGTTCTAAACTGGCAATGGCTCTGAACTGTTGAGTAGTGTTTGAACAGTAAGCTTGTGCTGTATACAATGACTAGGCAAACCATTGTTTTTGTATGTTTTGTTCCAGCAAGTTGCAATGCTTTTCTGGTTGTAATCATTTTCTAATTTTTGATTATGATTTGCAATCATAAATTGGCTACAGACAAGAGTTCAACAAAAATCAAAAAACCTTTCTGGAGAATTAATTAATTACTGTATATGAAATTTACAATAAAGAATATTGAATATTGTATTATTATTTGAAAATTTTGTAATTCACTTTATTGTAAATTAGTAAAATATATAATATGCATAAATTTATAATTTGTATACATGTATTCATATATGTTTTCTTCAATGAGCCTGTTAAAAATTTACCTGCATAGTATAGGTTGTATTATTTTTGTTGTAGTGGATTCTTTTTTCAGATTGTTAGAGATTGATGATGTGAATGCTACAGTATTAATAGCAGCAATTAATATATTGAGATATTCATTTCTCATACATGATATTCAGATGGTAATAATATAATGCAATAAAATTTATTTCATTTAAATTTGGAATTCCTAGAAAGAATTGGAATTTTATCCATTGAAATTTTCTCTTTTCATTCAGCATCCAATGACCAGACCAAATTTATGGCACTCTTTCCAAAATAATCATTGAAGAATTTGACTAAATGAGCTATCAAGCTAACATTTTCTTATTTCTTGTTGACACAGTATTGATTAAACAAGTCCCAGTAGAGCTATTACTAGTCCAAAAATCTAATGGCTGTAATTGAATGTTTTTGGATAATTTTTGCATTGAATCATAAGTAGATGTGTTTAACAGGAACAGAAACAATATGAGAGAATTCTTAATCAAATATAAAACTTATCTTTGCTAAAAATTCTCATATACTGCAGAAAAAATATCAATAAGTGCTGTGGAAGAAACAGTTACATATCCAATCTGAAGTGCTTATGGAAATTCTATATTGTAACATTTGTAAAAATTCAACTTATCTGGTATCAACCATTTTATTGATATGAAAAGAAATAATTTGGTAGTGATTGAATTTTTTTTTGTAAAGATTTATTTCTCCTTATAAAATAATAATTGCAGGAAAAGATTTTGAAACATAATATTGATTATTAGATGAAATATTATTAATTATTAATTCTGGAAAAATTTATATAAATTAGATATTTCATAAAAGAATCAGAGTGCAAATGCAATACAATTGTTTGTTGACAGTTGTTGGAATCCTATTGTTTCTAAGGAATTGAATATTACAATTCTTCATTATCCACAGGCTATAACAAATAATAAGAAAATATTAATTAAATCAAATTACACAAATCCAATAAAACTCATCTCATCACAGATATCTTATTTACATTATGACTACCACAACTGAAATGAATGTAATTTAAAAATGCTGTTTTGGAGGTGACTCTGCATTTCTTGGAAGAATTCATCATACAATTATGCAAAACTGATAAAGCTTATAATCCAATAGAAATGAAAAGTACAACTCATAATATAAAATATGGTCCAAACTCATTGAATGATCATTGGCTGAATCATCAAAAGTTACATCACATTGACATCAGGTTAACTACATCAGCTGCCATTGTTTTATCAACCTATTGCTTATATCTGCATCATTATAGAATTTATCATACTTTGGAACTGCTTTAATATTATTTCTTACATATGTTGTTAGTCATTAACATTGCATTTAAATTATAGACCAGGGGTGGCCAAACTTCATGTCACTATGAGCCACATAGGAGAATCTCAAATATTTGAGAGCTGCATTTTCTTTCAGGATCAATGATAACAGCATCAGTTTTTTGGATAATCTTAATAATGATTTCAAAAACTGTTTATTTCAGATGCATTTATTTCGTATAGATGCATACTACTTTTTACAATAGATAAAAAAATTAATTAATTAAACAAATTACAAATATATTAAGTATTTGCTTCATATTTACTTTTGACTTTCATGGTATGGAGCCACATTGAAGGTACCAAAGAGCCGCATGTGGCTTGTGAGCTGCAGTTTGGCCACTTCTGTTATAGACAGTTCTTAACTTATATAAATCCATACTTAGGTAATGATTCTCTGACTTACAAGAAAAATCTATTGATCAAAGCAGACAAATTGTAATGCTAAGATATGAGAAAATGTATATCACGCAACATATTGTCAAGCATATTTTTCCTAATTTCATCATTTATCATATATGCTTATTAACTTACTTGTTAGTTTTAGTTAATGAGCTTTGCATGAACCCCTCTTGAAAAACTAGATATAGTATTTGGAATTGAATCTGGATCTTCCAAGATAGTAAGCAACTGCTTTATCATGTAACCATCCGGCTGACATGCTTATTCTTTAATATAGCTATTTTATATTGCAGTGGTGGCCAACTTTTTAAATTTGAGGGCTACTTTTCATTTCAGAAATCATTGGCAGTCTACTTTATATAGTATAATCTATAAAGTACACAGCCAGTGATTTCAAACAACAATAACAATTTTCAATACAGAAAATATGACAGACTACCCTGGGATATCTCTCACAGTTTGCTGGTCGACTAGTAGACCACAGCATTGGCCACCTCTGTTATATTGTTATGCCTATCTGACAAACTAGTATTATATAGCGTATCTGCTGGTCGACTAGTAGACCACAGTTGACACATTGGCCACCTCTGTTATATTGTTATGCCTATCTGACAAACTAGTATTATATAGCGTATCCTTTGACATACATATGCTTTGATTAATGTAGGGTTTCGCAGAAAAATCCACTAACATAACTTGAAGAATTTCTATATTAGTAAATTTATTCATTACATTGTCATAAAGGCTTATGTTAGAAGAATGATCTTTAAAAACTAATAATTATAGCTATTCTACAATGTTTTTATTTAGATTACTATTAAAGTTACAAGCTCAGTTTTACTATTGGAGTCATTGATAGTTTTATATAGTTTTTAATCATATACATTTCTATTATAACTTGAAGAATTTCTATATTAGCTCAGTTTTACTATTGGAGTCATTGATAGTTTTATATAGTTTTTAATCATATACATTTACTTCATGTTGTGGACTTGAAACTAATGATCTTCTAAAATGATTTCTATACTTATCAAGTATATATAGGCTAGTTCCAGACTATCAAATAAGTATTAATTGCAGGATATCAACTGAAGATATATATGCCCAATCTTGCAGAATATCACATGATGCTATGATAGCGAGTTGTTCGTCAGTATGATTCCTAATATGTTGTCCATGGATTCTACTTGTTATTTGAACGTTTTGATCAATGGTGTCTTAAATCTTCAATGCTGATATTGATGGCTATATTGTATTTGTTGCTGCCACATACTCTTATTGTCAAAATGTATAACTGAAAAATTGTTTTGTTTAATTCATTACACTATATTTATTATAAGATTTCTGAAATAAGTTAAAAAGTAATAAATATTGTAATTATGTTTTTTATTTGTTATCACTTTTTGGCTCATTACAATATTATTTTAGCACTATGGGAGTCTATAACTTAATGAACAAATTACATTTTCTCTAGACATAGACACTCCAGCATTATGAAAGTAACCCATTAATAAGAAATTTGGCTGGTGGATTTTCCATATTAATTAAATCCGTCCTTGCATAAAGCAATTGTATAATTCATTTTTACCATCACTAGAGGATTAAGAGGAAGTAATATTGAATAGAACAGTCAGAATAAATCATGACAAGTTTTCAGCTGGAATGGACAACACTTGGAAGATTCTATCAGGTAGAAGCAAATTTTAAAAGATGGTAAAAGTCAATATATGGTTTTGAGCCAAAAACCCTGTCTGAAGAAACTGTTTAACTATCGAATGAACTATTGAGACTTCTTAATACATTTAAATACTTTCATAAATTATATTTTGGATAATTTTGTAGATTATTTCATTATTTATGACAGTGCTTTCACTAAAATATGATTTGTGATTCATTGTTTGGATCTATGCATGCTGTATTCATTTTGAAGTGACAAATTTGAATTTCATAAATAATTAAAATTTTATTGTTTAACTTTAGAATTTGAAATTCAGTTTGAAAATAATTGAAATTTTTCTATTTGTGAGAATAAAATAAATCTTATTTTCATTTAAAACTTCATTCTAAAATAATACATTTATTTTAAAAATTTATTTAAAATATTAATTATTTTTAATCATAAGTAATTTTAAATTTTCATTATTACATATAGTTATTTCAAAAGAAGAAGAAAATTCTGAAAGAGAAATTGAGGATAGTAGTAATAAAGATACTAAAAGGTAATATAGATAGTTAAAATATCTGTAATATTAGGCTTTTAAAATTTATTTTTGATATTTGCAATAGAATAAAATATTGACAAAATAAATATCATTGTTTGTTATAATATTTTATAGGTGTGCAAGATAAAAATATATTAAACAATATAAAGATGTATCCCTGATTTTTTTATGAAGATTTTTAAATGATGATTTGTACTATATTTGACTGAAATATGATATAGATCTCCATTAATGAATTGATCTAATTAGTGAAGTTCATTCATTTATTATATATAGTCTAAAACATAGGAAAACTTCAGTTATTAAATTGAGTTTAAAATTCAAAAAATTAATCAGTAGTATCAAAATTCAGGTAATATTTACAGCTTAAAAAATGATTTTGTAATTTATAAGTGAGCTTACAAAATTAAATAAAGTTAAATAATAAAAGAATAATTTATTAATTCATAAACCATTTACAAAGTGTTAAAATGCTTTTTTTTGCAACCATAATTATTTACGTAATACAAAGCTATAATATAGGATTTGTAATCTATTTACTGAATTTTTAAAATCTTTTGCAACCATATAAAGCTATTTTATCTTCATAATTAGAGATTTCCAATTATTCTAGATAATTACAATCTGTTAACAATATATTTTTTAACCATATGAATATGTGAATTATGATAACATTTTGTTGTTCTCATAGAAATTGCTAAATCTAACTAATATACTGGTAATTCTTTAAATAAATGCATTACTTTCCATCTATTAGTTTTAATAAAATTCATAATTAATGTGTTTTAAGCAGATGGTAATGATTTTTTCAGTTTTTTTAATTAAACTTCCAGAAAATTATGGTAGATTTTTTCCTGCAAATATTGAATACAGGTATCTCTCCTATAGAGATACCTGTATTCAATATTTGCAGGAATAAATACAGTTTAATACAACATGGTTTCGCTCTAACACGATTTGAAAATTGCAGAAACCCTTATATAATATGGTACTTCTAGAACACAGTTTTTACTTAATACATTTAGAAAATTATGTTTGTTACTACAACACAAAATATTTTCATTAATTTTTGTAAATTCATAATAAGGATACACAATACACACATAAAATGCAGTCATTGGTAAATACTTTGCTAAAATTAATCATAAATGCAATTTCACTAGTTTGCCATGAGAGGGACAATATGAGTCTATTTTTTATTTCAATTTGAAATTGAATTAATTGGCCACATTTAAATATTTTGTGTTCCAAACGTTCTGTTCTTGGATAAAAAAAATAAGTTTTTATTCTTCAATAGAGGAATGTGAAACTTCTTTAATTATAATGTCAAAAATCTAAAACAACAATAAATTTATTAATAAAATCAATAAATAACTTAAATAATTTATTTTATTACCTCTATACTCCAATACAAAATAAAACAATCAGTAGTCAATATCATTAGAGAGTTGAAAGTCATTAGCAGTACAGGTATCCCTCCTATAACATGGCTTCATATAACACAGTACTTCTACAACACGGTTCTTACTTAACACATTTATAAAATTATGTTTACTCTCCTACGAGACCAAACATTTTTGATAATTTCTGTAAATCCATACACACATAAAAATGCAATTCTTGAGAAATACTTTGCTAAAATTATCATAAATGCAGTTCACTAGTTGGCTGTGAGAGAAACAATAGGCAGTGTATTTTCGATTTTGATTTGAAATCGAGTTAATTGGTGACCATTGAATAATTTGTGTTCCAAATGTTCAGTACTTGGATAAAAAGCAAGTTTTTATTCTTCGATAGAGGAATGTGAAAGAGCAGAAAAACTTTTTATTCATAATTTTTTGGGGTATATGTTAAGGAATGATTATTTTCTAGCAGATTGTAATGGATTAGATTACAAATTATGTAAAGAGAGCAAAAGATACAGAAACTTTAAATGCATAAAAAAGTTCAGAAAGTGAAGTTGATATTGTTAATAAAAAAAAATGTTTTCATTTTTAATGAACAGCAGTAAAGAATATGTAATTATTAAATATAAAACGTTTACATTTTATCTGAACAATGGTAAGGAAGATATAATTTTTAAATAAATGTTCTATAGGCCATATACTTTATTATTTTCTTTTGTTTTACATATATTGCTTTTTTAGCATCTTACATATATAGGGTAAAGAAAAACTTTGTTGTAAAATTTTGTGTACTGATAGGGGACCTCAAAACAAGTCAAAAATATTTTAATGAACATATGATCTAAATGGCACTGTTTTTAAGTTATAACTCTTTAAAGCTGCCAAAAACCATAGAGTAAACAAAATGTCATAATGCATTGCATTGCCAAGACGTGTCACATTGTGTCGCTCTTCTATTTACTACTGGGTAGTAAGAAGGCGAGCGACACATCTTGGCAATGTGACCCGTCATAACGTTTTGTGTACTTGATGGTGATTGGCAGCTTTAAAGGGTTATAATTCAAAAATGGTGCCATTTAGACCATATGTTCATTAGACATTTTCGACTTGTCTTAATAAATGTTAAGTTTCTTTAGTATAAGAAACTTAACATTTATTAAGAATATTAATAACATGAAACATAAAGAAAGAAAAAATATGTAAGTAAGCCCTTTAAAAAAACAATATATGTAAAACAAAAGGAAAGAAAAAGAATACAGCCTATATATTAAAACATTCATATGATATCTTCCTTACCTCTTTCACTAAAACGAGATTGTTTTTTCTTTAACAATATCAACTTCACTTTCTGAACTTTTTTATGCATTGTTTTTTCTTTTTAACAATATCAACTTCACTTTCTGAACTTTTTGGTTTTTTCTTTTTAACAATATCAACTTCACTTTCTGAACTTTATGCAATTTTTTTCTTTTTAACAATATCAACTTCACTTTCTAAACTTTTTCCCACATTTAATTGATGTATCTTCTGCTCTCTTTATAACATTTATAATCTAACATGCTACAACTCTCTAAAAAATGATCATTCCTTAACACATACCTAAAAACATTTATGAATAAAAAAGTTTTTCTGCTCTTTCACATTCCTCTATCGAAGAATAAATTATATGTTTTCTTTCTTTATGCTTTGTGTTATTAATATTCTTAATAAAAATTAAGTTTCTTATGTGGAATTAAAGAAAGTTATTTGTTTTTAATTGATTTTGGAATATAACTCCCTTTTTTGTATTGGCTCCAGGTCTTGTATATCACTGTTTCACACCACATGGCATGTTTTAGGAACCTATCTATCATGTTATAGGAGGGTTACCTGTATTTATAAATAGTAACATTAATTAAAAGTTCATGATTGAATCATTGTTGTGATAACTGTTTAAGCATGTTGCTTGATCAATAATACCTGCTATTCAATTCCCTTTTTATACTCTGCTCCAAATAACTTCCTTTCATTTACTAATAAGTAATGTGCTCCTTGTAATTTGTTTTTGCAATTTTTTTTTTATATTTTTGAAAAAGGAGAAAATTACAAAAAAATGAAATTATGCAAGTAAGAGGAGAGACCATAAAGTTCTTACTCTCATTGTGATGCAGATATGATAGGAATCTGAAATTTGGTCCTCCAACTCTTCCTTCTCTACATATCCATTTTCTAGGACCACACACATTTCACACCTGTGGAACAGTTATTTAATCCCATCTTTGTAGAATTTGGCAGATTTGGAGGCACATCAGCTCTCCACAATAGTAATGATCTCCTCATCATTGAAGAAAATTCTTCATAAATATTTTTTCATATTTCAAAATGGGAAGAAGCTGAAGATGCCAGGTTGAAAAAAAATGGGGATGGAAAAAGGTTTCATAGCCATATTTGCACAGAAATTTTTGATAAACTGCTAATTCATTATGTTGGATGCTCATTTCTATCAGCAGTGTGTTAAGGAGCAGACTAAGATTTTATCTTTACTTCTAGTGAAAAGTCAAAACATTTCATGCATTAGTGCAGCCAATTTTCAGCATCTGTTGACCCAACCAGCATGGTATGGATGGTCAGCAGTTTATTCCTTGCTGTTTACTAATCTCTGAGGGAAAGAAGTGTAAAACTGAAAAGAAAGAAAATACTGTATATCCAAAAGTCAATACTTTTATTTAGCAATTTCATAAAATATTTAAAGTAAGAAAATAACAATAATAATAATTCACAGTAAACATTAATCAAAAACTGAAGACTATACGGTATTAAATGTTTATTCACAAATACAGTTGAGTCTGTAGTCCAACACTTCCAGTAGTCTGACACTCTGCGAATCGTTGTGCTGCCCACATGAAATTTTCATGTCACAACTTGTCGATGTGCGAGAAAGGGAAACTGATGTAAACAAATTGTCAGTCGCTATTCGTTTGTTGCTCAGACTTATAGTCTGACTAATTTTTAAGGCCAAATCTTATTATTGAAAAATTAAATTCCCTTTCTCTTTTTACTATTGAAAGGATCTCTTCATTAGATTATACAAATGTAATTAATAAACTTTCTGAACAAAATTATAGATGTAAATAAATATATATGTATAAAAAGATGCAATAAATGTTAAGTATATTTATAATTTTATTTTTAATAAAACTTTTAAACATTCAGTTTAATGATCTTTCATTTAATTTAATTCATACTAAATCTTTTAAAACAAGGTTATTAGGGATGGCAATTATTTCTAGTCCTAAAGTCCCAAAATTTTTAATCTGCTTTTGTTTGTGGATAACTATTGTAGTACTATATGGTAGTTAAGAAACTTTTTAATGAATGCACACATTTATTTTTTTATTTTTAAACTGTGTTAAATTGAAATCATATTGTTAAAACAAAAATTTGTTGTATGTTTTCAATTGTACTAAACCAAAATCATTTAATTTGAGTGCCATGCAAATTGAAAATTAGATGTGTATATTTCTTACATGTAAATATTAATTTCTGTATTAAGTAGATGTGATTTGAGTTTCTATGATCATAATATTTAAAATCTTTTCAAATGAAATTAATTTCATTCAGGTACAGCAAATAATTTTAGAAATATTGGTGTTTTAATGTTTTGAATGGCTGTCATCTTGCCATGAGACTACTTAGGTTCTTAAAAATGAATAGTCCTTGGAAAAGAAGTTTTTCTAAAATTTTAATGATATTTTAATTTGGATTATCAAAATATCTTATGTATGTGCAAAGCATGAATATATAGATATTCAAAACATTTTGACTATTTCTATTTTGAATTGGAATGAAGAATACATTCAATATCTTTTAATATCAAAATCTGTTTTGGAAAAGATCAAAAAAAGCATGAGGATTAAAATGGAAAATACACTATTGGAACATAAAAATTCAAATATGAATTAAAAAAAACCATTGATGAAAAATGAGAGGAGAAGAGAATCTTAATACTTTTATATATTATTATTTAAAATAAAAAAAACCATTGATGAAAAATGAGAGGAGAAGAGAATCTTAATACTTTTATATATTATTATTTAAAATTTTTAGATGTCTTGAAAATTTAAAATTTATGAAAATTATTTTGATCTCAAATATTTTTTAAAGTTTAGCAAAAATATACTTTTATTACTAAGCATTTAAAAAGCATTTTCTACACTCATATTTTTACAAATGGCCATTAATACCATTATTGTTTCTAATTTCTGGATTTTAAGTAAAATTGAATATAGAATTTTGGTTGAACCAGGCTGGTCAAAAATCTTTCACACTTCTGTTTATAAGTGTGCAAGACTGGCCAGCCTATATACTGATACATGTGCATTATTGAACAATCTAGCTATCATTTGAAATTTCTTTAAGAGTGAATCCATCAGCATGTAATTTACTATAGTATGTTAATAATAATAAAAATTGAATAAATTGTCATGAATTTTTAAATGATCAAACTTCATTTTAATGCAAAAAACATTTAATTATAAATGCTTTTCAACACTTAACCATAAAAGTAGATTTTTAGATAAACTTTCCAAAACTTTCAGAATTAAATTAATTTGCATAAATTATAAATTTATAAGTCATCTAAAAATTTTCAATAACACCATATAAAACATTAAAACACTTGTCCTCTCATTTTTCATCAATAAATTTTTTTTAATTCTTCTTCACTTTTCTTATGCTCCAATAGAACATTTTTCATTCTAGTAATAAAGATGAATTTGTTGCAATGCACTTTTCAGTTAGTATAGTTTACAATAATATATTAACATCAATAATTTTGTATCTTTGTTTTTTTTTATCTTATAAAATAATATAAGGTATTAGTTAAATACCCAATAAAAATTCATTTAATATTTCAGAATATTAGTTCAAATAATTTTTAATTTTTACAAATAATTACAAAATCAGTTATTTTATGATAAGTTTATTATTTTTGAAGTAAATGTTTTGCTACATATTTCATTACTATATAATTAAACAATTGTATGATTATATTTTAACAGCATGTCAGCAGTGTCTTCATTCTTTAAATTAGCACTATCTATTCGAGTGAGTGTTTAAAAAGTTTTTGCTAACAATAATACTGTTATGTAGATCATTAAAATTCAAAAATTTAACTAATGTTTAAAATCAATATTTTATATCATTCAATAAAATTGTTTTGTTTATACAGGAATACCAAGATCACTTAATCAAGGAACATGGTATACCTCAATGGGGATCATATATAATATTTGCATTGGGAATCATTATTATTGGAACAATTATAGGAATAGTAAGTAATTAAATTTATAATATTGAATAACTATAATTATGAATAATAATGAATACATACATACAATTCTGTAGGTTTGTGTCTGTGCTTTAGACTTGGTTTTCCGTCCTAAAAATCCATTACCTGAATATATTCTTTCAGATGAAATGGATAATAAAAAAGAGAATATGAGTGAATCCAAGCAATTAAAGGTATTAAACTGTAGTCAGTATTTTCTAGAAATTTACTTTTCAATAGATTATTCAATTTATATAAAAACAAATAATTAAACATTAATAATTTATGTAAAACAAATAATTAATAATGTTTATAAGTAGTAGTATTTTGTTACATTCTTTGAAATTAACTCTGAAAAATTTAGATATGAATTAGTGACTAATTAGAGAAATTAAAATCCTTTTTTAAAGATGTTAATCACAGAATTTATTAATACAGTTGCAGAATAAATGCAATAGAATATATTTTTTAGAAAAATATTTTAATTTATTTAAAATTTTTAGAATCATATAAAGAAATTTACATTGAAATATATTTTTATTATAATTTTTATAACAAGCTGAATTCTAAAAAAGTTTCTAAAAACTTTTTTAATAAACCAGTTTTATATATGACAATATTATTGGATTATGTCAGCAGCATACATCAATGGAACTGTTGTGTATCATAATGCTGATAGTGTATACTGATAATATGAGATGGCTAGAATTTTCATGGTATATTAAATCTCTTGATATCAGTAGATCAGTGTGTGAATGGCTACTGACAAAGTACATACTTTTATGCTTACAGTTTGTTCTTTGGTACTTTGAATGATATGTATCAATAATATCAAGTAGAAATTTTGTTCTTTATAATAACATACAAATTTTTCTTGATATTTGATATGTATAATTTCTTACAAAAATAGGTTCAATTTGTCAGTTTTAACAATATAACATTTTTAAAATAAAAATGTTATAAAAAAAAATAAAAAATAATTTTATTTATTTTTTATTAGTTAATTTATTTTAATTTTGATCAATTCTTCACTTGAAGATAGTTATTATATTGAAGAATAGCAAGTACTTTTTCTGTTATGCAATATTTATATAGAGTTTATATTATTAAAATTTTAGTTTGTTTTGTATTATCATTTAATGCATGATTTTTTTTCATTAATATTCTTTTATATATATTGTGTAATAAATATTGTGTAGAAATTTGTGGAAATATTTTGAAAAAATTTTATTTTACATTTTTAAATGTATGTATTATAAATACTGTACAATTATTGTATTCCTTGCTTGATATGATGCTCAATTTTTGCAGTTTCAATGTAACACTGTCAAATAAATGCAACCATTTTTTTTTACACATCAAAAAGTGTTTTACAAAATTTTTTCCTAATTAAAGTTTAGTTATACATGATGGAAGATTTTAATAAAATACAGTTAAGTACATCAAGATATTGAAATATTAAAATTTAAAAATTTTTAAATGCTGCACTATGAAAAATTTGTCTTATAAATTTTAAGAAAACATATTTTTAGAATCTATTCATTTTCAATATACAATTGATTCTGCTTAATTAGGACACGTTGGGACTAATCCATTTTGGCCCAATTAAGTGGCTGCCCCAATTAAACGAATTAATAATAAATTCTAAAATAAAATATGAATACGTAGATAAATAAATAATAGGTAAAAAAATAACAATAATTAGGTACCTATTTTAATGCTTTATTAAACCAAAATACAGAAAATATTTGTACTATAAATAGAAAGAAAAAATAATACATACATGATAAATTTATAATTTCAAATTTTAATTCTGCAAAAATTCATCAAGTGTAGTCTGTCTTTTGTCTTTTTATTTTGGTACACTAGTTATATCTGTGAGTCTACGATGGATTGTATTAAGTAGCTGGCTTTTAATTTTATCTAGCAAAGCAATTTTACTTGAAACTGTAAAATCATTTCTTGGCATCTTGGCAAAGATATAAAAATTTTAAATAAAATCGACACTGAAAAATGAATATCGCTAGATATAGTAACGGTAGACTCTTAAGCAGATGCACGACGATAGATAACTGATTCGCATCCCGCTGGTGTTGCCAAATATTAGTATACGTAGTATTGAAATACTTTCGAAAAATCCTAAAATATGTCAAAAATTGATAAATTCTTTTTCTGTTACTGTCCCAATTAAACAAAAAGTTGTTCCAATTAAGCATTTAAATTATGTATTAGTTTATTAGTTTGGTTTCCGTTCTTTGAGATTTGGCCCAAAAAAGCGGCTGCCCCAATTAACCAGTGGCCCAATTAAACGGAATCGACTGTAATTGTTAAATTTGATTTATGTGATATGTTTTCATAAATCTTATTTATTGCAAAAATTGGTATATGCGTATACATATATCAATAATAATAGTTTTCAGACTCAATTCCATGGCTGAAATCTGACTTGATTTTATAATAATATAAAATTTGCACAATGATACTAAAAACTTAATTCCTGTTTGGTGATTACATGTTTTCACAACAGTGTTTTTATACTGATGTGAAAAGACTTAAATTCTTTTGATTTAACTATCCTGATGGATTTGTATTTTATATTCTGGAAAAAAAATTGGTTCTATTATTAATAACAATTTTAATTATAAAAATTTCTTTGCATCAGACAAAAATAAGTGATAAAATTTCATTAAATAATTTTAATTTTGGTGGCTAATGGGGGTTGGCAGTTTATCAAAAACACATATAGTATAGAAGTGAAAATGAACTCCGAATTTATTAAATTTAGCAAAATTCAGTACATTTATATTTAGCATTCAAATTTATCATTTCTAAAAAACTGTATACTTTACAGTATATTATACATACCATATATGTACAGAACTATATAGAAAACATGTCCATCTGCTATTCAGATCCTGATGTACATTGTGTTTTATAGAGAACTCAAAGTAGAGACTGAGTTCTCTGTAAAATACAATATACATAGCTTACTGTACAGCAGTGGTGGCCAACCTTTTTGAAAGCAATTGTGCAATGAAAAATTTTTACAGCATGGTGGGTGCATGACCTTTTTTTTAGATAGGTAGCAGATAGAATAGAGAAATATACAAGTATTAGCTTTACAATAATATAGTAAAATCATTACAGTTCATTGTACCTAAATGATAAATAATAAGTAACAAAATAGATTTAATATACTTTCGCTTCTTAGTAGAACTACTAATAAAACAGTCTTCAGCACTTATTTAAGCGAAAAAATTACAGTTTAATAACTATTAAAGATCTTTCGGCTTAATAAAGCCATCATCAGTAATACCACTTTTAAATAAGACGAATTGGAACAAATTAAATTGTTCGAATACAAGAACGGTGAATTAGAACATCATATAATATTTATAGATATGTTGACGATATCTTTATAATTTCTGACAATCTTATGCTAACTGACACTTTGTTACAATCCTTTAATGACGAAACCTTAGGATTGCATATATCTGCTGAACAACAATCGGATACAAGTGTCCATTTTTTAGATGTGCAGGTTAATATCTATAATAATAATCTTATTACGAATGTCTATAGGAAACATATGTACGCTCCTCTATTTATACCAAGATGGTCCCCGGACCCATTTAAGTATAAAATAGCAGCCTTCCGGTTTCTTTTAAATCGGATGCTCACGCATTGTAGTGATGCGCTCTCTAAAGAAAAAGAATTCAAACTCATTCTTAACCAAGCTACTATCCATGGATATACTCCCTTGTTTATATATGGGATCCTAAACTCGATAAATTGCACATGTAGTACATCACATAATCTACAGAATAATACACAACCTAATAAAAAGTTCTTACACTCGGTCCCGTACTCTAATGCCATACAATCTTTAAAAAAAGCCTTATATGACAAGAATTTGGTTTTACTTTTTAGTAGAATGAATACGACGTATAACAACTTAAGAAATGTTAAACCTCCGTTACCACCAAAAGAGAAGAACAATATTCATAGTATCTATTAAAATTCTGCTATTACAGTTAATCTTCTATTATATGAATAATAACCAGTATTCCTCGAAATTCTACTGATTATATTTGAAAATTTGTAATAGTTAAAAAATTTAACAATTATCAGATAATCAAATTCATTTAATTTACCATAATCTTCTAAAACCAGAATATAATTTTAAAACAAAAAATTATATTATAAAAATTATACAAAAAAATTTCATTTCTTCAAACAATAATTGAGTATATTATTTATTCTAGTATTGTAATAAAGAAATGTTATCAATAGATTCCAATCAATTTAAAATTTTGTATTTTTGCTGTCTTTTTTAGTAATCTAGATATTTTAATAGCAAAAAAATTCTTGAGAGAAGAGATATCTGATAGGTTATTTTTCTGTTAAAGCACTGCAACAATTAATAAGGAACTTTAAACTTATTCACACTCCTATGAAGTTTCTTCAATACTGCTTTTACCGGAGTATAATTATTACTAAAGACAATACAGCACTAATTAAGCAGTCCTGAAACACACAAAACTTTATTTATGAGAAACGTTTTCAGTAAACTAATGCCATCATCAGCTCTTACAGTATTAAAAAGAGCTGATGATGGCATTAGTTTGCTGAAAACATTTCTCATAAATAAAATGTTTTATGTGTTTTAGGACTGCTTAATTAGTGCTGTATTGTCTTTAGTAATAATTATTCACATTCTTTTAGTAAAATTGGTTAATACTTTAAATGTTTTTCACAGTATTTATTTTCAAAATTTTATAATTAGTATAATAATTTGGATATATCATTATAGAATTTTTTTCATAATCTTTGTAAATTGCATTTTATCATGATTTTAAATATAATAATAAATAAAATAAATGAATTTAACAAACAGATCTATTGAAATTTTGCTTGCAAAATAATAATAATAATAATTTTATTCAAGTGTGTTTTCATAAATTTGCAGCTTTATTCACATCTTGAAAATAAATGAATTATCCAGAGAAATAAAAACAATGCAAAATGATCCCAAAAGGAAAGCTTTTCGGTATTTTGAACACCTATAAGGTAAAAAGATATTGGTATCTGTATTTATATAACCTCAAATTTAACAATGAACTCCAATTAATCTTTAAAAATTTTTTATATGTTATCAATTCATTTTTCTTTCTCCTTTTCATTTTCTGTGTGCGTCTCTTCAAATCCTTTCTTCCAAAAAAAATTCTTATCTTGGGAGACAAGATGTTGATACAACAGATATTATATCCAGCAAAAACAAATTTGTTTTTTAACTGAATCATCACCACTTAAATTGCAGAACATTTCATAAATAAAATACTTTCAATAGTCTTTCTTTTTACATTTATATAATGTATTGGCTCAAGAATTGGAAATATGAAATTAATTGAAAAAATTCTAAATGCCCATTTTTTCAGATGACAAATATAGATTCAATACATGTTAAAAATATTTAACAATAAGTCAATAAGTCCTAAAATATTATTTTTCAATTTTCTTGATATCATTTTCTACTTAGACATAAAAGAAATTCTTCAGTGATTTTTACAAAATACCATAATATATTTCCATAAATAAAAAAACAGAAAAATGATGATAATTTTTTAAAATTATGTGAATATGCATGAAAATAATGTTTATAACATAGAGTGTAATGCTGAATAAAAATAAAATATGCAAATTATTTTTGTGGTCCTCAGGTAGTATATATTTTAGTATGTAAAAATCAGCTGCATCATAAAAGTTGTCTTGTAAAGATTACTTCAAATAATCTCAACAAACAATTCATAAAATTTAATCAATTATAATTATAGTTAAGTAATAATAGTTAACGAGTACTATCGAAACTGTTCTTAAAAGGTGTCTAACTTAGCAAAGTTTAACTACAAGCACTATAAAGCAATCCAGAAATGATTCTTTAAATAATCTTTTTTATTTAGAGTAACATTTTCCGATTCAGCTTACATTAGCCCTCTTCAACTCTTAGAACAGATACAGTCTACCAAACAACCAACTGTTAAATAAGCGTTGGTGTTCCAGAACATAGAACAAATTCAAAACTTAAAATAAAATATAAATATTCTTTTACAAAAATTCAAATCAAATTAAAACAAATCAATTAAATTATTTAACAAATAAAAAAAATTTTTGTATTTATAACCAAGCCATAGACTGTATCTGTTCTAAGAGTTGAAGAGGGCTAATGTAAGCTGAAAACATTAAATAAAAAAGATTATTTAAAGAATCATTTCTGGACTGCTTTATAGTGCTTGTAGTTAAACTTTGCTAAGTTAATAATAGTTAAGTAAAGTTAAAATTTAGTCACTCTCCTTTAGCAAAAATTCATTCTATTTGTCTGCAACACTTTGGACAGAATCCTTTTTCTCTTTTCTCATGCTTTACTATATATCTTATTACTCTATATTTTATTCTTCAAAGGGAACTTCTGAATACTATTCAATCACAAGGAGACCAAATGAGAGAAATTAAACATAGGATGCTGTTGAAATGGCATGCATCCAGCTAATAAGGTAACTTCCTAAGAGACAATAGGATACCAATATACCTCAGAAGGAAACTTTTCAACATGTACATACTATCAATAATGACGTATGGCTGTGAAACATGGACTCATAAAGAAAACGGAACAGAAACTAGCTTGAAACAAAAAAAACATGGAAAGATACATGTTAGGATTCACCAGGAGAGAGTGTAAGACCAACATATGGATAAGAGACCAAACCAAAGTAGAAGACATACTGGAAGGAGTAAGTGGCATTGGACAGGCCACATAGCAAGACACACCAATAAAAGATGGACAAAGAGAATTACAGAGTGGTAACCAAGGCAAGGGAAAAGACATCCTGACATGCAATACCAACAATGGAGAGAAGATATAAGTAATTGGTTCTCAATGGATGCAGATTGCACAAGATACATCTGGAAACAAAAGAAAGAAGCATATACAGTATATCCAGCAGTAGATGAAATAAGAAATACTGATGATGATGAATACAATTTATCTCTTTTATTAAAAGTTTAACTGTGTGCATATACAATATATATATTATATACATATACATAATAATTTCAACTTTTTTATAATTATCAATTCTAAGAATTAACAGTGCGTATTCATTATTTGAATCTATTGAATGAACTTCTATGAGAGATTATTATCTATAAGTTTTTTAGAAGGGAGAATATCATCCATTTATAGGCCTACTTATTTTTTTGCGTTTACTAAAACTTTAATTTATTTTCGTAATTATCCAACCTATCTCACACTTCTATACATTTTTAAAATACAGTATACTGTATATTGTAGTCAAATTGCTATATATAATCTGTTTATTTTATTTTGATTTGAAGTACTAATATCATCCAAATGAACTATAGATAATAAATAACAGTAAAAATTTCTTACTTGAGCAAATTACGAAATTTTTTTATCTGAAACTTTTCATTCCTTCCTTCCCAATATGGAAATCGTATAAGATCTCCAATATATATAATCCCCACCTTAGCCTTCAAACGTGAGAACATTAAATTAAAATCAATTTTCAATAACGTTCATTTTTGTTTATTTTAGCGTAATAGAGTTAATCTGGAATAAACAAAACTTTACATAAAATTGCGCAAGCTGTCGCCATGTTTACTCCATCGCAGTAAAGGATGTACCATTTAGTTACTACTTTTTTTGTTCCTGTTATTTATAATGTATAAATTTGTGCTAATATCCATATTTAAACATACGTGAAAATATTAATTAATTTGATAAGGCACAAAATCAAACAGAAAATGTATAAAGAAAGATTTATGTGGAGTAAACATGCCACAGATTAGTGCAACTGTAAATAATAAATACCATGATAAATACTCATGTTATGATATTTATTGGTATATAAATTTAGGCGAAAAAATTACATCCATCTATTGGTATTAAATAAAATTATGAGAAAATTATTTAAAATTTAAGATAGAATTTTCCGATTTATGTTTTCCCCAAAATCCATATTTTCGATAGCATAAATCGACAGAAGTTAATTATTTTTTGCTTCTTCCATATTAGTATTAACCTGCTTTCTATCTTTATCAGTTTAGCACATGGTTTAGCCATAGAAAATCTATGAGTTTAGCACAGATTTCTATATGGGGTTTAATATTGATAAGCAATAAAAATTTGTCAAAAGTTTTCTATATACAGTCATTGACTGTACTGTATATAGAAAACTTTTGAAATTTTTATTGCTTGTCAATATTAAACCCCATATAGAAATCTGTGCTAAACTTATAGATTTTCTATGGCTAAACCATGTGCTAAACTGATAAAGATAGAAACCAGGTTAATACTTTGGACCACTTTTTCGCTTTTTTTCAAAATTTGACCATCTAAATACACTTGAAAACAAAAATTAAAAAAATAAATAAACAACATAATATTAAAAATGTTTAAGTGCATAAAGACGAATAAAAAATGCTGTATATTTCTTGTATTATAGTAAAAGTGAAGTATTCATCGCTGTAGTATATTATATTGTGTCTATAATTTACAAAATTAAAATATTTAGATCTATATTTATTTGTATAAAGAATATAGAGTAAAACAAGTTAGAAATATATTCTCTTTGTTGGTTTATACCATATTATAAAATTGCCAAAAATTAAATTATTTATCATTAAAGAAACATATTAAACAGTGCATAATATACTAAATTTTCTTCAAATGAGTGATGTGAAGTATGAAAGACTTATAAGCTTTCTCAATAAATTCAAAAAATTTTGATAATAGTTAACAATTTTTTGATTTATCAAGTTATCAAATAATATAAATAGATAATTATTCAATTATACAATTATTCATATCTATATATATTCAAAAATATTTTGCTGTTATTTTAAAAACCCAAACAATATTAAATATAACTTTGAAATAATCAAAAGAATCAACAGACTTTCTTAGAATATTCTTCAAAGAAAACCTTCTTTAAAGAGCATTCAAAGAAAGTCTGTTGATTCTTTTGATTAAATAATTTATTCTTATAATTTTTAATAAGGATATATGCATAGATTTATTTCAAAAATCTATAAATTTAAACTAATTTCAACAAAATTAATTTTAAAATTATAAAAAGAAGTTACCAAGAGATGTGTATAAAATATTACGTAATTTAATTTTTTGTGAGTGATTTTTTGGAATGTTAACTAGTTTTATACTGTATAATTTTAAAAATATCTGTCTAAATGACTATAAACAGCTTTTAAACAAATATATTTAATAGTTTAAAGACTTTACATAAGATAGACTGCTTCTTTCATTTAAGTCATTAAATGAAAAAATAAATAAACAACATAATATTAAAAATGTTTAAGTGCATAAAGACGAATAAAAATATTCATAAAGAATAATTTATATGGTAAAATTCGACTTAAATCATAGATATAAATGAAATCCATTAAGGATTTTAAATTCCAGTGCAGTAATAATTTTTAGAACATGAAAATAATCCTGTGACCGTATTATAATTCGAATGTTCCGCTACAGAAAAAGCTGCAAAGAGAAAATTTGTGTGAAAATTTTCTTGGTTGCACCCTTGGGAATGTGCCAAGGAATTTCCCTCATTAAATGTGAACGATTCTGCTTATCAAGTGACTTATGCGATGTGCAAAACCTTATGAATTGCTGATGTAAATCGACGCAGAAAACTTTGAAATCTTAAAAATATTAGTTCATTCGATTGGCTTTTTTTGATAATTGATAAAATCGATAAAAAAATTAGACAAAATCCAATTAAATATAATAAAAAATAAATTACAATTAATTCACTTCATCGCCGAAATTTTTTGTATAATCCGTAGAAAATTATTGCAATTAAAATGTCAAATTTTTAAACTATTCAACAGATTTAGAATTAAAATTATAATCAATTTTGTAAATTTGATATTTTTTTATTTTAGTCACGAAGAGGTACTTAAATTTCGTGAAAATTACTATACTATCGCCATCTGTCGCATAAAATATCAACTAATGTAGTGTTTTTTATCAAATCGCATTTTCGGACGAACAACGAATTACTTTTTTTTTTTTTATTTTTAAAGAAAAATATGCAAATTATGAATAAAATTAAACGTAAAATTTGTTTTCATTATTTCTGTACAACATAAACTGTTTGAAACTATACTTATCCATTGTTTTTTTTTTTCCTCATAAATTTAACCGCAAGAAAATTATAATATTCAAACTATTCTAAAAATAATTTGCAAGTAGTGATATATATTTAAATTTAAAAAAAATCTTTTGCAAATTAATATTATTATTTGCATTTTATTAAAATATATTTTCTTAAATCGATAAATTGAAAAAAAAAAAAGAAATCTCGGCAAATTCCGATTTATCAAGAAGACATCAAATATTTTGGCAATCGTATAAATTTTGATGTTTGTTATAAATAAAAGTTTAATTTCTGTTTTTTATAGATTAGCTTAAATCAGTGGGAACTGTTCAGTTTACCTGTTTGGTGACAAATACAAACTAATGTTGGTGACAAAAGTATGATCGCTTCATCTACAAAGGCACCTCAACATCTGTTACTTCTGTTCTACAAACTGTGTTGTGGGTGGAAATGTTCCTTATTGAGCCATAAATCATTTCCTTCAGGTGACTTCCATCCCTGCAGGGTTCGACTTCCTTTTCTTGTACAAAAGTCCACCTGAAAGAGAGACACCCCGCCAGTTCATCGGTGTAAAGACTAACGACAAAGTCCATTCGTCAACTATTTTGTCAGCCACCTGAGGTCAGACAGCAATCGATGTTGACTGCTAATTGAATGCTTCCAAAATACGACCCATAAACTTTTATGTGATCTAGACTGTTGTAAATTTGGGTCCAGTTTCTACAGCGTGAAATACATTGGTGTGTTGAATGTCCATTGACCATCTGTTGACTCTTTATTCAGTTTTCTTAACTTTGCAAAGAGCGACGTTATAGAATGGTTAATAAGCTCCTTAATTTTTCTCTTTAAACTCGTTAAACATCATATTAACTAATTTATTGCAGTTTTGGGCTATACAAACTGTTAAAAAGTCAGTAACAGTGTCGCAAGCATAGGTGATCTTGCAACTCTCACATGATTTTGATGCTTTAATGTTGTGGTTTATGAATCATGTTCCTTACAAGATTTTTACTATTACATAAGGGTCCGTACAGATGTTATTGATAGCCCGAAACTACCAATCAAGTCAGTGGATTAAATGGTTTTTCTATATGCAATATTCTATCTAGCTACTGTACTTCTTCACACAACGAATGAAAAACAAGATTAACTCTTCATAATTGATGTTGTATAGGCAAAAACTCTTATTATTAGTATTATAAATCTATACTTATTATTAGTCATTTATTTATATTAAAATAAAATTACAGAGTAAAATGATTTATCATAAAATTTAAAATATTTTTCAATCGATAAAAATGTCATACAAAATTGTAACACATATTTAAGTTATGTGTTGTCTATCACGCGATTTTATATTGCTTCATTTAATCAAATATTTAAAATCCTGTCAGAAAAGTTATGAAGAGAAAAAAATTGTTTAATTTTTTATTTTTTAAATTTGAAAATATAATGTTTATTAAGTTTGATTTTTCTAGGTAATAATTCAATGAGAAATGTAAATATTTTAGTATTGTTTGAACTAGTTGAACATTGAATATTTATGTTATTGTGCCAAATATCAAATGTCAAAAACAGGCAGAGGTATCCAAACAGACAAATTTGGTATGGATATTAATCATCACAATTCTAGGTAGACGATTGTTTACAGTAAATAAGATTATAAATGTATTCAAATATAAAGTCCAAGTATTGTGCAATAAACCTTTTGAAACTTCCAAAAGTTTTCACAATTTTTTTATTAGTGAAAAAATCAAAATATGTTTCATACAAATTTAAATTTTAGAATGTAAAATTTTTTTATTATTTTAATTGATTTACTAATATAAATACAAAATTGTCCTCAGCTTCTTGAACGCTTCAAGAATGTTCTTGAGCTGATTGCACATTTGTTCAAATTTCTTATAATTTTTCTTGAAATTAAGAGGTTAAACTAGATTAAATTATTAGAAAATAAGAACAAATTTCGTTATTTACTGTATTTAAATGGAAACAGAAGAATATATCCATTAATTTTTAAAAAAACTAATACGTAAAAAATGAAGAAACATATGACATATAACTATAACTGCAATAAATTTATTTATTGTATTTACTGAAGCATTAAGGCATTTCCAGGCACCTATTTTGTTTCGCCAAAGTTTGAAAATATTTAATTTTATTGCATTTATAATTGATATAACACATAAGTATGCCTATTATGAGAGTCTATATTTTAGATACTCTGGGTTGTATTAAAAAATTATTATAAAATTCGGTAATGAAATATACTGGTAACTGAAAAAGATTTAATAGATGATTCCATTAAATGAAACACTTTTTTAATATATTGTTAAATGAATTATGCTATTTTGGAAAGACTTTTGCGGAATTATAAATTTTTTAAATAAATAAATGGAGAATTTGTTTAAAAAATTAAAAATATCTAAGTTGTAAACGTATATATAAACCATATGCCCATTCAACAAAAGAATCAAACATCTTAATAAAAAAAATTGCATTTGATCCCAGTGGGAACCATGTTCCTGCCTTTCGGTTTCCATTTGAGATCAGATATAATTTTTTTTTTTTTAATATTAAAATCTTTGTTTCCTGTGTCGAGCAGACATATGGTTTAAGTATACCAAACTTTTATTTTTTGGCATATAGTATAAGTTGTTAATTTTTTTTATATACAGGTATTAAGAATTAAGAATTTGTTTATAGTGTATTGAAATTATTTACCTTCAACGGTAGAAAAAATAATGCTTGCTAAAAAATGTCGAAATTTTATTGTATCATTGTATCATTTTTCGTTTAATTTTCTATTAAAAAATTTGGAAAGAAGTAATGAAAAGTACTGTGATATTAAAAAATAACAAAAATATAAATAATAAATTTGTTAAAAAATTTAAATCATCATCATTATTTTTATGAATGTTTAGCGTAAAATTATAATTTACGTAAATTATATATAGGACTTATAACAAAATTAAATATTTATTATTTTTTCTCAAATTATTAATTAATTAATTTTTTTAACATTAAAATAGCAGAAGTAACACTAATAATTTTATTAAAAAATTAATCTTAAACATAAGTATGTCTATTATGAGAGTCTATATTTTAGATATTCTGGGTTGTATTAAAAAATTATTATAAAATTCGGTAATGAAATATACTGGTAACTGAAAAAGATTTAATAGAGTATTCATAAAATAACATAAATATACTAAGTTTACTAACTTTCAATATAATTTATTAAAATACTTAAAGTGATTTTCGAATATTTCATGAAAAACAGTTGCGATTTTTTTCCTGGGTATTTTCTATATTCTATGAGCTTGCAATTATAATAAATGCAATGCGCGTCATAAAAAATGAAATCTGGCGGCAAGTTTGAGACTGCTGCTCTATGACGATACTGAAGAGATTTAAAAAATCGTATAAAATTTGATCTAATCAAATAAAAATATTAAAATAAAAAATGGAGATTTTTCAGTCGTATTATATGATAGAATGTTGACAAAGTTTCCATGATTATAGTGCACAAATTTTCGCAAAAATATACTTTATGAAGCAAATAATTTTAATAAAAGAAACTTAATTAATATATTTCTGTGTGTTCATAAATCCGAATTTGTTCATGAACGCGATTTTGTTTTTATCGATATATCGATTTTATGAAGGAAGCCATTATATTGATCTTATTTTTGATGGTGTTTGATAAAATTATAATAACAATTGCAAATCTGATCAACAGGTTTAGATAAAGATATTTCAAATAAGTTTAGTAAAATATAAGAAAGGCTATTGCTATAATTAGTTTATGTAATAAGATGAATTCTCATCTTAACAAATAGAATATATTAAAGAGGTAGCAATTGCATGCAAAATTTAAGATCATATTGAAATATAACTTAGAGCTATTTATAAAGAAGGCAATACATAAGAAGCTCAAATTTCTCGAAAACAGGATTTTGTATCGACAATTTTAATTGAAATCCTTCGTTCTGGAATGATTTTGATTTGAATAACAAACTTGATTATCTCAAATTTGGAAGAGAAACCGATCAAGCCAAGCCCAAACTATCAAGATTCTGTATCCATGTTGTCAGTTTGTCGACTATCGTTACAATGTTATTTATTGTTGTGATGGTTATGAGAATAAATAAATCTTATAGCAATAACAAAATGGAATAAAAGTTACTATTGGATTATTTAAAAATTTTCTAAATAACAGTAACCAAGGAACTGTTAGTTATACGACCTAGATATTTATCAATGAATAATCTATCAAACAGTAATAAATATATACCGACTGAGACAATAATTATTTATAAAAGTGACAATAAGCGGCAATATTTTTGATTCCAGAGATGTTGGGAGCAGTTCATCTGTTGTTCGAGTTATCTCTGCTGCAGGAAAGAAATGTTGTAGCAAAAGTGCAATCTTCAAATGATTTAAAGTAGCTAACCAAACATATTATCACCACTTAACTTATGGAATTTTTTTTGTAGAAAATTATCTTGATATATTTTTTGAATATCTATATTGCATGTTTCTATTAAAAAATAATTTTGTATTGTAAATCAAAAAATATTTTTGATTCACCAATTTCACATAACAGGAAAAAAACTTTGCTGTTTAACTAACATTTAACTATTTCACGATTATTCAAATTTGAATTATTAATTTAGTATAAGTAAATTTGATTGTTTTCACAGATAAAAAAGAATTTTTGTTCTTTTCTCTTATAAAGATATTTTTGGAAGAATCTTCTACCGAAAATATAAAATTAAAAAATAATAATAATTGGATAAATTAAAAGCGATGATGGTAAAATTCCTAATTCAGCATATACAGTCTTTTCAAATCAAATAAAAAAAAAATATAACCGAATAAATTTTATAAATTTTCACAAACACAAGAAGTTTTAAAAGGAATACTTATTTAATAAAGCATTTATTAATCAACAAAAAAATTCATATTTTTGTGAATTTCTTTCTCGAAATATTTTCTTAATAGTAAGTTTCACTGCATTTTAATATACTGAAATGCAATAATTAAATTTATTAAAATACTTAAAAGCGATTTTCAAATATTTCATGAAAAACAATTGATTTTTTCCGAATGTTTTTTATGTTCTATGCTCTATCAATTATAAATAAATATGATACAGGTCGCAAAATAAGTCGTGTTGGGTAGCGAGTTTGAGACCGAAGTATGATAAGAAAAAATAAAAAGTAAACCATAACAAGTAAAAAATTACTAGCACATTTTTGCTAGTAATTTTTACTTGTTATTGTGATGATAAATCAATAACAACAAAATCTAATCAGACTGTGATAAGTTTCTTTAAAGATTAGCAAATTTATTTTATAATGCATTGTATTTATCGATTTTTTAAACATAATACCGTATTTGAACTAAACATTGATAGCTGCTAGGATCATGTTATTTTGGACAAAAAAAAAAGTATATATGATCGAATTTATGTGAAAAGTTCATTGGAAGTTGGGATTGTTTATCCACATTAAATCACATATAAAAAACAGAATAGAATAAAAATAGAAAGTTATATATACATTAAATAGAGAAAGGAAGAACGACTTCCCACGTGGTCTAGTGGTTAGGATACCTGGCTTTCACCCAGGAGGCCCGGGTTCGATTCCCGGCGTGGGAACTTTTTTTTTTATTTCGATGATTTGAATTGATTTCATTAATTGTCGTGTATTTGAAATTAAAAAGTAAATCCGCCCTTTTCTTTTGTACAAGTAGCCAGCAATGATCACAGAAGAAAAATTTATAGGCTAGAAAATCGAAATTTGTCGTTGTATTATAATAATAATTAGAACTAACTAACTAAATTTTGATTTTTTAGCCTATAAATTTTATCTGTGATCGTTGCTCACTTGTACAAAAGAAGAAGGCGAATTTATTTTAATTTCAAAAACACGAGAATCAATGAAATAAAAAAAAGTTCCCACGCCGGAAATGGAACCCGGGCCTCCTGGATGAAAGCCCGGTATCCTAACCACTAGACCACGTGGGAAGTGGTTTAGCATGTTTCTATGTGACATTATATAAAGGGTGAAGAAAAACTTCGTCGTAAAATCTTGGAGTAATCCCGGTATCCTAACCACTAGACCACGTGGGAAGTGGCTTAGCATGTTTCTATGTGACATTATATAAAGGGTGAAGAAAAACTTCGTCGTAAAATCTTGTGTACTGATAGTGGACATCGAAACAAGTCGAAAATGTCTAATGAACATATCGTCTAAATCGCATAGTTTTCGAGTTATGACCCTCTAAAGCTAGCCAATCACCATCGAGCTTACAAAGCGTCACGACGCATCGCATTGCTACGACGCACCGCATTGCATCGTTCGCCTTCTTACTACCCGGTAGTCGGTTGTAAGATACTGCCGATCTTACAAGCGTCGTGACGCTTTGTAAGATCGATGGTGATTGGCTAGCTTTAAAGGGTCATAACTCGAAAGTAGGAAAGCGACGCGTCGTGACGCTTTGTAAGATCGATGGTGATTGGCTAGCTTTAAAGGGTTATAACTCGAAAATGGTGCGATTTAGATCAACGCCTTCTATATACTACAAAGCTTTTGTAAGAAAAAGTTTTAAAAAAACTTTTACAAAGCCTGTCAGATTATTCTAAAGACATATAAACGAACGAATTTCGTTTATACGTAGACCGAACGAACGAAGTTTTTCCAACGAACGAATGCATTCGTTCGTTGAAAAAACTTCAATAAACGGCCATCAGAGGCGCTTTTTCATAGGATCTCTTACGGCATTTAATATAAGCATGGTCTATAAATATATATGGTCATCTCACTCCTACTGATAACATAGGAAAAAATGTTAAGGTCTAGATTTTAATCACCAGGGCGGCGTTGTTATCACACCTATGGTCAGAGCAAACGAATTTCTATAGACTTACTTATAGAAGCTTATAACTCAAACATAACACTGCAAAATATTTTTAGCAGGAATTTCGCCTTATTTTGATAAATTAGAATGAAAACACCTTAGAGTTATCCTTAACGTTTTATGGACTTAAACGGCAAAAAATAACATTTCAAAATTTTTAACGTTAGTTCGCAAATATCATTTTTAAGTCAAAATTTTGCAGTTGTGACTTGTTTTTTCTTCGATTCTTCAAATGTTTTTAAAATAATGCCAATTAATATAATTCTAAATGTTCAGAAATTACTAACGATAAGATTTTGTTATCATTAATTCTACAGAAAATGGATTAAAAAAATTTTAAATAAAAATTGAAAATGTATTTCTGTGTAATGCCCAGTATAATAATTCCGTTTGAAAAAATAAATAATATCAATGTACAGTATAATAATTCCGTTTGAAAAAATAAATAATAATAAATTATTTAATGGACTAATTATTGTATCTGAGCACAAAGATCATACAAATGATGAAAAAACTTTAAAATTTCTTTATCAGAACAGACATACTTTGGGCATTTGAAGTAAAACTTGTTGTATTTTAATGTAAGTTGGTAAATAAGGCATAATTCCTTGACAATAGCAACATTATAATTACCTTTCACATGATTATTTTAAACACTATTATTTGTTAATATATTGGTAAATAAATTTTCAAGTGTTTAAATTTCAATTCCATTCATAAAATAATTTATAATTTAGTTCAACTTTTCTATGATACATGTCTCCTTTAGTGAAAATAATTTTCTGAATTTATTTTTGTATCTGATAGAAATGGTATGTACAATATAATAGTTTTTAAAGAAGAAACTATTTCATTTTTAAAATAATTCATTTATCATTTCATATCTAGTATTGTATTAGAACTTTTTTGATTGGAATAACGCTATCTGGGAACTGAAAACTTTTAGTGATTAATTTTGATAGCAATGAGATTTCCTCTTCTTTATCTGGGAACTGAAAATTTTTAGTGATTACTTTTGATAGCAATGAGAGAGAACTGAAAATTTTTAGTGATTAACTTTGATAGCAATGAGATTTATTCTTCTTATTCATCTTTCTCCTGTTTTGAAAGATTATATACTGTAATTTGCTTTAAAAGCTCATTCCCATAGATGTTAGTAGTTTAGCACAAATAAATTTAGAAATGTTTGAATTTTTACAGTTGCATTTAGCCATTTTCAATGGAAAACTGTAATAGACAAAATTGGAAGTGGAATTTCTATAATAGATTTATTTTCAATATAGAAAATTAGACACCACAACAACTGAATTATTTTAGATTTCACAGGAATTATTGGCCCAGCTGATGTTTTTTATCCCTAAATTAAAAAATCTGAAATATATAATTTCCAAAAGTTAGAGTATTTTAAATATAAATATTCTATAACAACAGAATTATTTTAGATTACACAGGAATTATTGGCCCTCTTTTTGATGTTTTTGAATCCCTAAATTAAAAAAAAAAAAAACTGAAATATATAATTTCCAAGAGTAGAGTATTTTAAATATAAAATACAAATAAAATAAATAAAAATATGAAACTTATTTATATATAATACTGAATAAAGTGTTCTCATTACTTGTGAAACAAGCACACCGAATGTAAAATTCTATTATTTTTCTGTGATGAATTTTATATAATTTTATTTATTAAATTTAAATTAGCTTTATTTATAAAAATTTAATGAAAATGATTGTAGAAAGAGTAATTGGTAAAATGGAAGTAGATATGTTACAATGGGGCCAAGAACATATATTACAGTTAGAAGAATTTGAAAATTTTTATAGATCTCCTAGCGAAAATAAAATTCCAAATATGAGATATCACATCTGCTGCCATGAGTAATATAGCTCTGATCAATATGAAGATCGCATACTGAATCCTTAAACGTAAATTCACGATCTGCGCATGGTATAAGTCGTTTCCATTCCCTGAGCTGTTCATAGTTTCCTTGTTTTACCTTGAACATATGGTGTTTTTCCTTACAAGATCTATATCCTGAATTGCAGCCAAGCATAAAACAACATATTGGCATTATTCATCAAAAAATAAATAAAATTAGATCAGGTTACAAATAACGAATTGAGCCCTACGTGTATACAGCGCCTCTAGTGATGGGATTTTAAAAATCTTACAGCAATGGCGTCGAAGTGGGATGACCATATATATTTATAGACCATGATATAAGTGACTATAAGTCTATTCCACGGAATTGAATATTATAAAACGTCTTTGGTCTATTCATATCGATGACGGCAAGATTCTGCTTTTCACGGAATCCGAGATTTTTGCATAGTATTTTTAGTCATATTACTAGTAGTAAATCGGTATATAAATTAATCGCTTTTCAGTCATATTACTAGTAGTAAATCGGTATATAAATCAATCGCGATTTTTGCAAAATATTTTTAATTATATTACTAGTATTAAATCGGTATATAAATCAATCGCGAAAACGGAACTCGATAGTAGCTATATGAAAAAGTACTTATCACAACTTATACCTGTGCACGACGCCATCTTGAAATGGACTGTGTCTTGCGCGACACTTTCAAGATGTAAAATTAAACGAATTCGTGTTATAGAAGAGCGATTTCGTTATATGAATTATGTTATTGGAGAGCACGTTATATGGGAGTTTACTGTAATACATCTTGAAGGTGTCGCGCAAGAATTACATTCAAACTCCTTGGCAAGAACATTTTTAAGATGAGATGTATCTACATCTTGATGCAAATATATATTATATATTAATGTATATATAATATATAAATCCATAAATTGCATAAGTAAGTTATGGATTTCAGCATAAAATCATAACCCACATAATTGAAAGAATAATTCCCGGCGTATTTTTGGCTTTTAACACAAGGTATAAAAGCATAGCAGGTTTTCGTCATTACAATGACGGTCACGTGACGTTTTACTTCTCGTTCAATATTTGTTCATTGTTTTTATTATATTTGTTCATTTGTTCATTCATCAAAACATTGTTCGTTTACCAATTCTGAGGTAAATTTTTCGAAATATCTTCTAATCGGTGCCGCTTTCATCCATGATTCTATTATAATTTTTGACCAGTTTGATGAGATCTATCGAATGGTATCACATTTGGAAATTCCGTGAAAAGCAGAATCCAGCCTCGATGACTCTATTAAAGAATAATTTATAATTATAATAAATTAGTATAATTAATGAGAACTAATTTAATCAAATATATTTAAAAAGCTTATAAGTTCAGATTTAAACGAAAATGAGATGACTCTATTAAAGAATAATTTATAATTATAATAAATTAGTATAATTAATGAGAACTAATTTAATCAAATATATTTAAAAAGCTTATAAGTTCAGATTTAAACGAAAATGAATGAAGGCTACAAGAATACGTTTATTTAAAGGACGAATTTATTTTAGTGAAGAATGAGTTTAATTTTTAAGAAATTGTACAGTCAATCGGGCGAACTTTGGACCAGCGGGGATAACTTTGGACCA
>AYEL01082811.1:0-39707 GCA_000484575.1 Olivierus martensii
TCGGTTAACGACTCCTAATTATGTGAACTTCCGACAAAATAGAGCTCTATAAATCTCGTCATCGCATCACGTGATTCGTTAGCTCAGTTGTAATCGTTATTTTTTTAATCACAATCAGTTCAAATCCGACAATATCATTATTAAAATTAATAAAATTATAACCGTATAAAAATATATTTAAGTACAGTAAATGATAATTAACATATAGTAATGAAAACAAATTAATTAATTAAAAATAGACATGCATCAGTTCACTAGTTTTTAGTTTCTTAAAGATGATTTCCAGACGATTATTATTTTAAATTCTGCCAACAAAGTCTGATTCTATTATTTGTTTGTGTTATATATTACTTGACATCTGCAAGTGGTGTGGCGTAGTAGTTTCGGATTCCATTAGAAGAAAAAAACGTATGTCCGAGATCCTACAGTTCATATAAGCAATAAATCGGGGAATGCGTGTCACTGTTCGTTTGCCATTAAAAGGCAAAATAAAATCTTATCTGTATAATAATCGCTAAACCTATAAGCTGCTAATCAGTGTTTTTCAAAAAACTCCGAAGTGAGCCCAATTGTCCTTCTGGGTCGGCCGGATTGGCCGCATGGAAACGCTTCGGCTTTCCACTCTGGAGGACCTGGGTTCGAGTCTCGGTGGAAACGCTTTGGCTTTCCACTCTGGAGGACCCGGGTTCGAGTCTCGGGTTCTATAGTATCTCGAGTATCTAGGATAAATCCCCTTGAAAGTATTTATCATGGGGTCCGGATCATCCATTGAAAATATTTATCATGAGGTCCAGGCCTGGCCCATCGATCCCCGTCCCCTTAAAAATATTTATCATGGGGTCCGGGCCCGGCCCGTCGATCCGGCTTTCCACTCTGAGGACCCGGGTTCGAATCTCGGGTCCCACCCCTTGAAAATATTTATCGTGGGGTCCGGGCCCAGCCTGTCAATCCCCGTCCTCCACAATCCGGCTGACCCAGTACCCGGGTTCGAGTCTCGGGTCCCACCCCTTGAAAATATTTATCATGGGACCCGGGTTCGATCTCGGGTCCCACCCCTTGAAAATATTTATCATGGGGGCGGGTTCGAATCCCGGGTCCCACCCCTTGAAAATATTTATCATGGGGTTGGGTTCGAATCTCGGGTCCCACCCCTTGAAAATATTTATCATGGGGTCGGGTTCGAATCTCGGGTCCCACTCCTTGAAAATATTTATCATGGGGTCCAGGTTCGAATCTTGGGTCCCACCCCTTGAAAATATTTATCATGGGGTCCGGGCCCAGCCCGTCGATCCCCTATCTCCACAATCCGACTGACCCTTCCGCAGGGGTGGGCAGCCTTTGGACCGGGTCCCACCCCTTGAAAATATTTATCATAGGGTCCGGGCCCGGCCCATTGATCCCCGTCCTCCACAATCCGGCTGACCCCTCCGCAGAGGTGGGCCGCTGGTCCCACCCCTTGAAAATATTTATCATGGGGTCCGGGCCCGGCCCGTCCCACCCCTTGAAAATATTTATCATGGAGTCCGGGCCCGGCCCGTCGTCCCCTTGAAAATATTTATCATGGGGTCCGGGCCCGGCCCGTCGATCCAGGCTTTCCACTCTGAGGACCCGGGTTCGAATCTCGGGTCCCACCCCTTGAAAATATTTATCGTGGGGTCCGGGCCCAGCCTGTCAATCCCCGTCCTCCACAATCCGGCTGACCCAGTACCCGGGTTCGAGTCTCGGGTCCCACCCCTTGAAAATATTTATCATGGGACCCGGGTTCGATCTCGGGTCCCACCCCTTGAAAATATTTATCATGGGGGCGGGTTCGAATCCCGGGTCCCACCCCTTGAAAATATTTATCATGGGGTTGGGTTCGAATCTCGGGTCCCACCCCTTGAAAATATTTATCATGGGGTCGGGTTCGAATCTCGGGTCCCACGGCTTTCCACTCTGAGGACCCGGGTTCGAATCTCGGGTCCCACCCCTTGAAAATATTTATCCTGAGGTCCGGGCCCGGCCCGTTGATCCCCGTCCTCCACAATCCGGCTGACCTCCTCCGCAGGGGTGGGTAGCCTGTGGAAGGAATTGTTTCGCCCCGCCACATAGTATTCTACCTGAATGGAGTTGGCGTCATCTGTTGATCAAAAAAAAAAATTGTCCTTCTGGTGAGATTGATAATTAAAAACTGTTTTCATGAACAATTCATTTTATTAATGTTAATTTTTTTGTAGAAAATATAATAAATAAGTAATATTTTCCATGTTTTAGGACATTTTAAATGAGTTTTATCTACATTTTTAATATTTGCTATGGTTGTGGGAAGGAGCCGGGACGAATTAATCAATTTTGAATTAAATCCTACGGGAAATCGTGCCTTGGATAACGACGGTTTTGGTTAGCGACGGCAATAGTGGAACGTTTCCGTCGTTAACCAAAGTACCACTGTATTGAGCTTGGCTATGAATATTAATTTGATATAATTGGATATAATTATCAATGACATACGGTACTTGTATCTTTTTCATGAAAATGTTTCCAAGTAGTGTTCAATAACTTCCTTTTTTATTTCACGAATATCATTCATTGTTTTTCCCCAAATAATGTTATGATTTGACAATACATTATAAGCGTTCATACACGTGGTGTCAAGGTTGATAGATTATAAAAGTTGTTTGATTTTTACAGTTCAATTATTCCCAAATCGGCACACATTCTCATTGAAAATTTCACAGTTGACCCTTTCTGCCCCTATTTTTTAGTGGACCCACAAAATTTTTATCATGACCATTCGATTCTCCGGATATACTTTGGTAATCAAAATTTTCTTCCTATTTCCTATTTCATCGCGTTTCCGAGAAAAAAAAGGGTGGTACGGATGGAGAGAACGTGTTGGAGAAGCATTTCAGTTAGATTCTTATTGGAATTAAATTTTCCTCTTCAATACAGTACATTTATATTGATTAAAATACACTTTTTATATATTGATTTTGGCTTCAAAAAATAGTTATTATTATAATCGAACCCTTCTACAGGTTGCATCCTTGCGGAAAAGTCAGCCGGATTGTGGCAGATGAGGATAGACGGGCCGGACCCCCTCCGCAGGGTGAGTAGCCTGTGGAAGGGCTTGTTTCACTCGTCACTTAGTATTCTTAGAGAATGGAAAGTATCTTTTTTGTCATTTGTTGACCAAATATATGTTTGTGACTTTTTTGTTAAATTTTATATTTTTTGGCTATTTTTTGCAGTGTTAATTATGATCTTGCCCGGTTGCCGCCCTCTGCGATAGAAAACTGATTTTTGGTGAATGTCCTCGTGTGCATGTGACTTCCAGCATTCCCATTCTCCTGAAAATCTCTGAGTGGATAATTCTTTATATCATGTTTTTTTTTCCTTTCCGACAATGGTAAAGAAAAAAATCGTCAACTATGTTTTCAATTCGGACTCGTTCCTGATTTGAACTTGAGTGAGCACTTGCTAAAATGTCCTGATATTTAAAGGTATGCAAATTATTGTTTCGTTGTTGCTTTGTCTTATTGAAATCACTGCTGCTTTCGGTGAAATATTTACAACGCCTATTATTTTCCTATTTTTGTAAAACGTACGTCAAGTTAACGGACCTATTCTTAAAATTTTATAATATTTATATTCAATCGTAGTGCTATGCGTCTCCAAAATTCTGACGTTAGTGCCACTTAATTCGCGTAATTCTTGTAGGCTGCCCAAATGTTTGCAAAATAAGACAAAATTGATACCGATAAAATGTGGATCAAGGGTAACAGTCGAAATTACCTGCCTGCGACGAGCGCGACCTCTCGTAAGCTGCATCCAGCGCCGTCTGAACGATCGTGTCGAAACTGGCGGATTGCATGCGAGCGGATACGCCGATATGTAGCCATAGAACCGAAGGGCTAAATTTTTGTGTTTAATCGCAGCGAGCTGGTTCTTCGCAAGGTTTTTTTGGCCCCTTACCCATGTTGAAAGTTTCCTTGGACCCCTGAACCGACGTTTCTACGGGATACGGACAGCCGAAAAGGCAGGGGTCTCTGCCTCCTGCGAGAGCTGGTTGTCCCCGCCCGGTAATTTTTCGGACCAGTGGAAATAGCTGCCGCGGCCAATGTTCCGCTGTCGTGCCGATATCCGAACAGTTGGCGATGTCCGCAGTCCGAGAACCCGTTGTGAATCGCTGTTCGGTCCTATATTGCTTAGCATCGCGCTGATTCCGGCATATCACGCAACAATATTCACAGGCAAGCAATTACTTTATTGCAAACAAAATAACATGCAAACAAAAAAATACAAAAAAACATGCTGCAAAATATGTACATGTGCCTCCTGGCCTTCTTCCGGTTTTCTGTCGGTTTTCAGGTCTCGGTCATTCGTGCCCTTTGCGGGAGGGTGTTTCCGCAATCGCTGTTTCAGGGAATCCCCAATGGCGGGCTGGCGACGTCGTTTAGGGCGGCGGATGCTTCCTCTGTGCCTTCCTGAAATGCCTGTTAGCTTTTGTTGTTCGTGACCCGTCTCGCAACGCGAACGGGATGAGACGGCCTGTTATCTGCGGTGCTGGCTCGCTGTCGTGACGGTGAGAAACTGATATGTACGGCCCATCGGCCGAGGCTGGTTCTTCGACTCCGATGCTCTGTAATTCCAGGCCCCTGCGGCCGGGGCCAGGATATACGGCGGTGGCATCCTCCATGAAGCGGCGGAGTTTCTGACCGAATCGGGCCAGACTCCTAAACCGTCGCTCCCTGTAGGTGTATTCGGCGATGTATTGGCCGAGAGTGGAATCGTCCTTAGCCGCCTTAATGGTGTCCTGGAAATATGACAGAAATAACTCGTTACATCCGGGGCTCGCAAACAGCCAACCGGTCATGACGAACCTGCAATCGGGACAGGTATGCGGCATATCTTTAGGTGGCGATGCCTGGTTTCTATGTTTTGCGTGTGAGCCGCAGGATCGGATGTTGAGACAAACCTGGAAAAGATAAAGGGAAGGAAGCATGAAAATCTCCACGCCCATCTGCGCGGCTGGGACCGTCCACGAACGGCCGCCATCGACTGCTATCTACCTGCCGGGTCCCCGAACGCTGTGATTGATAGTCTTGTGTTCGGCGAACCCAAGCTGGTGGTACCCTGTGTACTGCGGAGCGCTGTCGGATACAATAGTGCTGCTGGCCTCAATATAGGCGTACATGTGCGCCCACAGAACGGATCTGGTCTTGTTCGGTACCTGAAAAACAAAAAAAAGACCTGTGAGAGGCAGCCCGCAGAATGGCGCCACCCTGAACGGCTGCAGGAGGCGCACGGAAGCGCCCACGCAACCGGCGAGCCTATCAAGGCGCGACGCCTGGACGGTCCATGGCGCAATAGGTTTCGGAAAGACGGTACTCATGTGCTAGTATAGTCCCATGTTCGTTTCGCGGCAGTATATGCCAAAGATGATGATGTTGTGGGACGCAGTGACACGGCCATGGTGATATTTCCTCTGTCTCGCGAAGGTTTCATCGACCTGAAAAAAATAAAAATACGGACTGACGTCAGGCTTCGTGCACCTTGCAGGCGATAGGCAGAGCATCGGAATATGAACCTACCTCTACAGTTTTTACAGGGCCGCCTATACGTATCTGCATGTACTAGGGCGACCTCCCTGAAAAAACTAAAAGTCGACGGCCGTCCTGTGGGCCACCTCACACTCTATGGCCGCAGCGGTGACAGGGGTCCGCAGTACCCAGGCGTGCATCAAATGGATGACCTGAAAGGAGAAAAAAAACTGGAGGTCAGCAAGTCACTTGCTGCGGAACAGAAGAGAGCTGACATGCCCGAGGACAGACACAGCAAAGCCTCCCACCTTCAGCGCAGAGATGTGCACCCCCTCGAAGAATGTTATGCAACGGGGAGGTTGACCCGTTGCACGGGGTCCTCGCTGGCTTCGTTGGCTTGCGTTTCGTAGATCAGGGCACCGGCCTGCCGGACCCCGGCACCTGTATACGAACCCCAGCTGATTCTTTTTTCCTCTTTTCTCACACATGGGGCCTGTAAAAGACAAATGACATTAAATTCTGGCCTGCAAAAAAAAACCGGGATCGATATGGGGGCATGCGCACCGTGACATTTCGGTCATTGTGGCGGCAGGGTTGATCCGCGTGTGTGCAGCATGCCCAGCGCCGAACATACTTCGAGAGCCCTCGCCTCGTCGGAAAACAATTTATGCAGAGTATACGTGGTTAGCTGGTCAATGGCATATGTTGGATTCGGCCTCCCTTGGCTGGTCCTCGCCTTCCTTGGCTGGTCCTCGCCTTCCTTGGCTGGCCACCCGATAGGCCGGACGTTGACGGCTGCGCAATCGATCAATCGAACTCCATATATCGTTCTCGTGCGTAACACGGTTTTTCTGACTTGTTGACTGCCATCAGCGACCGAGTTTATATCCCTGGGATGCCCGGACAGAGGTACACAGGACTGTACCGGGGAGAGGGGGAGGATGCCAATGATGGGCACGCATTCGACCAAAGTGCGGGCGCAGGCAATTGCACAAAAGGGGGAACCGCCGAAACCGCGTAGCAGATATCGGGAGGCGCGGATAAGGGCAGCGATGCAATGGGGGGCCTGGGCGACGAGCCCCAGGGGGACGCCGCCGGGAATAGGGCTGCTGTCGGCAGTGCTTTCGGATCGCGATTGGCAATCTCTACACCAAATTTTATTGGTGTAGGGATTGCCGGGCCCGGCCTGCACCCGAAAAACTGTTCAGATGATAAGACGTGGAATGCGAACTCGGATCCTCCTGCGTGGCACGCCAACAACGTTACCACTTGGCCATCCGGCCCTTGTACTGAGACTGTTTTTTCTGTGTTGTTAATTTTTTGTTATGAAAAGAATGTATTTTTAACTTTTATTAATTTATTGGAAGTATGTTTTTTTGTAATTTTTATATTAATAAAACACATAAGATAGATACAAGACATTTTAATGACACACAACTAAATGAACTAAGCACGCTTGTGACGACACCATTTTCTAAGCATTTTTTCTTATTGTTATTTGGACATGTCCCGAATTTTAACATAAATATCTGGTCACTTTATTTTATGAAATAGTAAAAAGACCTGAGCTCAGGCCGGACTTTAGATTTGCAGAGTCGTTAAAACCGTTAGGTTGAATTTAGTTTATTATTACAAGAAAACCTGCGCTAAATGGTCAGCTTTCGGCGGCTGAGATTGTGGCCAATCTGTGCTTGGTGGCCACAATCTCAGCTGCCGAAAGCTGATCACCTAGCACAGGTTTTCTTGTAATAAACACAGTTAGCTACGAATTTCTTTATTAAACATTAAACTTTATGATACAGTTCCACATTGTTAATTAAATCTAAGGAAAGAAATCACTGATTAATCTGTTTTCGGGATTTTTTTCACTTTAGAATGTTCAGCTGATAGATCTAGAGCCCATCTGGTATTTCTGATCAAAACATGATTTACTGGCTACCAAGTAGATATTGCACACAAGTTACCGAAATTAAATATCACTGCCCATGACCACAGAACACAATGGCCATTTTATACAGTTTAAAAATCCTTCAATATGCTTGGGTTGATATTAAGATGGTCATTGCTTGCAAGTTGGCCACCAGAACAGGTTTTCCTGTATTGATATTTTTGAAAATAGCAACCTTGCACAAAGGAAGATTAACTTATTATTTTGTATCAAGACAAACACTCCTAGTCGCGTTGGACATAAAAAATCATTTACCGACCGTCATTTCACTTATAGAACCTGTTCGAAGCGACAATTTATTTAAATACTACAAATTGATATTCGTAACAGCGGCAGCACTTCCTAACAAATCCAGTTTGTTCATTGACACACCGTTAACCTTTTAAAGCTAGCTAATCGCCATCCAGTACACAAAGCGTCACGATGCTTCGAATTACGCCGCTCTCCTACTTACTACCGGGTAGTAAGAAGGCGAGCGAAGCAATGCGACGCGTCTTGGCAACGCGACGTGCCGTGACGCTTTGTGTACTCGATGGTGATTGGCTAACTTTAAAGGGTTATAACTCGGAAACGGTGCCATTTAGATCATATGTTCATTAGACATTTTCGACTTGTTCCGAGGCTTCCTATCAGTACACAAAATTTTACGACGAAATTTTTCTTCACCCTATATAATGTCAATCAACTCATTATTTGTATTAACCTTTTGTTTCTATTAAGTGAATTTGTGTTATATCTATAAATATGTTACGTTTATATTGAGAACTGTTTAAGTAATTTTATATTTGTTATAATACAATACTGAACATTTATTAAAATTTATAAATTGATTAAAATTTATTAAATTTTAATTTTCTAAATAGGTAATATTAATAGAGCTTGAATCGAATTTGTAGCTAAACTTAAAAAGCACTTAGTGCTAAAATCATAGAGGAATTTTGCAAATATGCAATAAACAAAATGATTTGTTGGATGATTTTCCAAGTTTAATTAAAAATTCACCAATAAGTACTCAGATTTATAATAATCGATCAATTCTGTATTATAGTACAGTATATTATAAGATTTTCAGAGTGCATAAAAATTAATTGAAACTCATTATTAAAACTGTTTAATTAAAAATATAAAAATTTTACTAAATTAAAACATAACTCATACATGCTTTAACAAAACTTTATTTGTATAGTTACTTTTATCATTTTCAAAGGTAGGGTTTCAGTATTGACAGAGGCAACTCTTATATGGTATACAGGCTTTGAATTTTAATCCTTTATCTTCACAGTATTTACGACAATCAGGGATACGAGTATAGCAACAAAACTGACCTTCTACTTTAGAATTATTCAAAATGTCTAATAATAATTTTAGAAATAATTAATGTTTTAATGCTAAATTATAAAAACGGTTAGAATAGTTTTTACTTACCAGTTATTACACTAAGAACCACTGCAATTAAAATGAAAACAAACAAACGGCTCATGTTTTTGTATTTTCCAAACTATAAATAAAAACGAGAAAATATTAAATTTAAATTTAGGAAAAACTTCAAAATTCTCATAAATGAAACATTCTGTCAAGTTACCTAGTGAAATAGCTGTGAATGTGAATACAGGTTTCAGGGGAAGCTGCACAAAATTCAGTTCAATAAATGATATGATTGAGACAGCAAAGCCTTTCTTGGGAAGGTCAGATGTGTAATGCGAAGAATTCAAAGTTCACGAATAATTTTCGAAGTTTATGTACGATTATAGCATAACCATAATACCTAGCGCGCCATTCACAGTTATTAATATTAATTATTTCCTAAAGAAAAGGAAGGGGTGGAAGTTGTTACCGCCGAACTTCCTCCAGGAAAACGATTAAAAACAAGATTAAGAAGGAAAAGGAAGCACGAATCATAACAATCTCTTGGATGGTGAAGAACTTCTGTATTGAAATCATGAGTTTCGAAGTCCGTTGTGTTAGGATTACGGTCACCAGTTCTGCCTCTTGCGCCAATGTTCCGAGTTGTCGAACCGTTGTTGCTATTCTAAAGATTGATATGATCCGCGCCTCCAGTGGCGGCTCGTGGATGATTTTTGTGGGAGGGCTGAAAAAAATAATAAAATACGTAGTGCGGACTGCAATGTTTGCAGCCCACTATATACATATCACGAAAACGTATATCACGGGTTACCTCCACCTGCTCAGTACACTGAATATGCGGTGTGACTCAGTCTGCACTGACTGCAGCCCTGATGAGTACGCAATCGCACTGACTCATACAATACACACATACAGAGCGCCTAGTACCTACAATTCAAAAATAAATATACTACGAACGGAAAAAATATGTTTTTGTAAAATAATTGTAAAGTAATATCTATAATAATTTTAAAATGTTTTCATTTTGGTAGAAGGGCTGCAGCCCTGCAGCCCTTATGGGCGAGCCGCCACTGCGCGCCTCCTATTCCCTTTAATCCTTTTCTTTTTATCGTTTTCCTGGAGGAAGTTCGGCGGTAACGACTCCCACCACTTTCTTTTCTTTAGGAAATAGTTAATGTTAGTGAACTATGAAAGGAAACCACAGTAAGAGCGTTATCTAAACAATCTCGCCCTAACTTCCTTTGAAATGTTCATTTATACCAAAAATATTAATTATGAATTGTTTATTGTTTATTTATGAATTCGTTTTGTTGAAGGTGATCACCACAGTTGATTCTGTTTTATGGGATTATAAATCTTTATAAATTTACTTACAATTTATGCTAATCGGTAAGCTACGATCGACAAGTACTATTATGAACTTTTACACTTACGATTTAATTTATTCATAAACTGTCAGTTCAGGGGGCCGAGATACATCACCGGGCGGGGGGAAATTTTTCAACACCTTCCTTCTATAGTTAATTAGTGCGTAAAAAACAAACTGTTGGTTAGATACGCCGTTGGTGCCTATGATTAGGTTACTTCCCAGTGTAGTGGAAGAGGGCTCGGTTTGTATTTCTGTACAAGCTGGGAAAGCCTAGAGATCAGCCGCGATCGTAAGATCTATCACCTTTCTATCGGTGATAGGAAAAGCACTTGATTGGCTGCTGTCGGATCGGGTCTACTTCCACCCGTGAGAATGGGGGAGACTTCGTCCATTGCAATTCGGCTTCCTGCAAAACACGTCGATCTGCCATGCATTATATCGGTTGGTGAGCCTGATCCACGAGAACAGATGGCAGAGTCTCCACACGTCCCTCGTGTCGATGGATGTGATAGGGCATTCGATTACGTCTGGCGGCTGTCTATGCTGGATGAACTATGGAGAGCGGAGCTGCCCTTCTCTCTGACCTGGTGCGGAGTTTTATCCACGGCAGGTCCGTGGAGCTGGTGACACCTGGGACTCTGTACGTTAGGAACTTTCAGCTCGTTATCCGCAGGGGTCCTGTATTGGGCCACTCGAATGTGTTGGCCGACACGGCCAAGAATCTCGTTATGTTGGACGGGGTTCAACTGCATGCTTAAGGACTATTTCCACTTACTCCGCGCAGACGAAAAAAAGCGCTAGCGCAAATAGTCAGCGGCAAATACGCGGCGCACAATCTGATTAAATTGTTTCCACATCCCTCTTACTGCAATTTTGAGCGATGAATGGAAGCTAGAAATGATTTTTTAATTCCTCTGCAGGTGCAATATCTTGACATAGTCATGTTAGCCATTGATTTTTAAATATTTGTTGTAATAGTTGTATTATCTTTATAATAAAAAAATAAATGAATATTATTAATAGTATAGTCATGTTAGCCATTGATTTTTAAATACACTGACGGAAAAAAAATCCCAACACCAAGAAAAAATTATTGTAGAGTAATATTATTAATAATTTGATTTAATAAATCGAAATCAGGTATGAAACATATATAAACAGAATTTAATGTTCTTTATCCAGTTTCTAATAACTTTCAGAAGTTCTCTTTATACTCCTCAGCAATCTCTCTTGGGAAATTTTTCAGAGTCAATTACTTCTACTACAGGTTGTAAAATAATTTCATTACCAGATCCATAGATATGATAGGAAAAATATCATTATTTACTTCATTCTGTTATAAGTTTCTTTTTTCGTCTAGTAATGTATTCCCAACGATCTATATATATCGATATGTATTCCACATGTGAGCCGCCATCTTGGTTGTGCGCAAGCAGAAAGCAGAAAGAAATATCTACTACCGCTAGATGACAGCGTAAAGCGGACAGCGCACTATTTATCTGCGCAGATTTGTTTCCACAAGTGCGTTATACGCCACGCACTGTGAATTGCGCACAGCGCATTCAGTGGAAACAGGCCTTTACGCGGACGGCATGATGCCAGTGGTTTCCGGTTGGAGTAGAAGTCGTATGGAAACAGCGAGGAATGAAGACATAGTGCGGCTCGTTCGCTGGGGAGAGGATCAAGCTCTCCTTCAGTTCCGAAAAGTCGGAAGCCCTAACGGTGGATCGGTCTGGTATATTGGCCAGACGGCCTATAAATCGGATCGGTCAGTCTCTCATCCGAAGGATTAGCGAGCTTAAGTGTGAGGCCCGCAAGCCCGAGGACGATGTTGACAGGCGTTGGCCTAAAGAGCGGTGAGAGACGCGCTAAGTATTTGGGTGTGACGATTGATCAGACACTCAGCAAGCTTCCTCATCTGGAGCATTCGAGACAGAACGAATCTGGCTGCAGCGAGACTGTCGAGGCTAGCTAAGCTGATGGCCGGATGGCCGAGTGGTAACACTGTCGGCGTGCCACGCAAGAGAACCTGGATCTGGTAACTCCTGAAAAGTTTTTTCGGGGTGCTGAGCCCGGCGATCCCTGTCCTTCACCATCCGGACCCCCTCCATGAGTGTGGGTGCAACCCGTGGTTGGAACTGGCTCCGCCCCTTAGTAATCTTCCTGATTGGAGAGAGGCGTAAAATATGCAAAAAAGGTAAGCTGGATTACGATTTGCGTGGTCCAGCTTAGCTATGCCATCTACAAGCGGGCTCTCGAGAAATGGGCATGTTACTGCTATGGGGCGTGATGGGCCGACGTCTGCCAAGATGAGTGAACTCTTGGTCAGAATTCAGAGACCCGTAGCCTCGCGAATCACGAAGGCAAATAGGACCGTGGCTACTCAGGCCCTGTTTGTTCTAGCCGGTCTGGTGCCACTGCAGCTGGTGGTGGGACAAGAGGCTGCCTTCTTTCGCATGTCAGTGTAAGTGTAACGTATTCAATAATAGAGTGACAGTATAAATCATCAGTTGTGGAATAGTTATTTGTTACAAAAGTCCACGACACTCGTCATAAAAGGAACACGTGTGTCTTCCTCGCCGACAACCGGACCAAAAAGTGACCCAGAGTCGAGAATACAAAACATGTTCGTTTTTAAATGACTCCACTAGGGGCGCGTCTATCGGCTACTACTGATCGACATTGCTAGATATAGCACACAGATATTTCTAACAGTAGGGTAGGACACCTCGCACTATTTGAAAAACTTCCCAACCATTGCACTGAAAGACGAGGATGTGTGGCGGTTGTCCTCTTCCTCCGAATTGGCTTGGATTGAGAACCTAATATTCCAACCATGTCCGGAAAGGAAGTATTTACGGACGGTTCCAAAGATGGCACTTATGTCGGGAGTACCTACTGTGTGTACTCCGACGGAATCTTGGTGCACTCTTCGGATGAACGATTGAACGCAGAAGCTTCTGTGTTTCAGGCAGATTCGCATGGCGCTCGTTAGAGCGACCCAGTGACTACTGGATCGTCCTGGTCCAGAGCCTGCCACGATTAATTCCGATAGCAGTCATCGCTACCAGTCTTGAGGGACGGATATTATCAAGTGCGTATGGTATTGCAGATCGGAAGTAGGCTACTGGCAATGCGTCATGTCCGAGCTCTCTCTCTCTGGTCCATGCACACATGGGCATCATCGGGAACGAGCGTGCGGATTCTCTGGCCAAGTCATCGGCCCTGGATCCAGTCGTGACGGCGACTGTGCCCCCATCCTGCAGCTACATCAAAGATACTCTACTGCAGTTATCGATTACTCATTGGCAGTAAAGCTGGTCCGCTAACACCGTCAGTAAAACTAACCGTGCCTTCTTGCCTGTCGTTGGCAGGACCTGGTCAATACTGACCATCGTCTGACTCAGATGTTGACCAGCCACGGGAATTTCCCTCATTACCTCTCCATCATCAAATGAAGGATTAGTGGTTGCTGCTCCTGTGGCGTTCAGCGTGGTGACGCGTAGCATTAAGTATTTAGCTGTCACTTCACCGAATCCTTCCGACGGGACACCAGTTCTGACTAGTCGCAAAATCCGAGCAAAGTTAGGTTAGGTTAGTTAGATTAAGCCGCCATATCTTCATGGGATATTCTGTATCTGGCGGCGGCCACTTATAGAACCCATCAAAGGCTGGCCAACACTCATGATGGGGTCAACCGGAAGGTTGAAGGATGGGGTTCAATGGGCCGAGTCCGGACCCCTCCTGAAAAACTGGAGGTGTGGGACCGGATTTTAACCCTGATCTTCCAGGGTGATAAGCCAAAGCTTTACCACGCTGCCATCCGGCGACGCCGAGCGAAGTACTATGTAACTTAATAGCAAGCAAGCAAGAGAAATCAAATGAAACTAAGGGTATTGATGGATCAAATAGACTAACTGTTGACTTGATCCAGGCCGCGATAGTCTATGTGGCTTCCTTCTGGGGAGGGGAGGGTTGCCACTCGTTCCCAGAGCCTTTCTCTAGGGACAACTTGTAATTGTTCTGTTCCCCTTGGGACAGGACATAGCCTCTAGACTCCTTGTTTCTTCTAGGGAAAGACGTTTCTGTATTGCCCGCCACCACAACAGGGTAGTAACAGTTACCATTGCACAAGGGAGATACTTGTACCTCCTGTGGATCGCTCGGTGTTGGCTTGTCTTCACCGATCAGTCCTCTCCGAGAGGACTCACTTTGACGTGGGGGAGAGGCTTGTTCCCTTGAGAGCACAGTCATACATTCCTTTTGGCGGATGTAGCCGTTGTGTTGGGATGAAAGAAATCAAAAAATCCTCAAAGATTGGGCTCTGTCAGAGCAACGTCCTTGTAGGTCGGGACTCGAATAGGCCTACCGTATGCTCTGCGTGACGTAGAAGCCGTCTGAAAGGGTTCCAAATCCTAAGGTGTTGTTCCGTGCTGAGGAGATGAATGGTGAAGGAATAGAAGCCATTAACGGAACCAGTTTGAAATCTGGTCAATTTCACACTGAGTTGTTGGCGGACATGTTCCCCACTGAGACTATGGCGACCGATAGTGGTCGCGTAGACTATGTCTCCACGCAGTGAGCTGGGGTCATAGTCTTACCGTATACCCGTGCGTGAAAGGGAGAGAGAATCCTTAGTGTGTGCGATTATGCCTAGTGGATGTATGGTGGAAATTAGAAGCTATGAACGGCGCCCATCGTTTCACTGGCTATTGCGGTGGAATTCTGTGGCCCTACTAGGGATTTACACCCTCTCGAGTGGGGTCCGCCTTATTGTGGCGAGAGGGCTTATCGGCTGTCACTATGCCTGTATCTGTTTTGCAGCTGGGCCGATACGTCCACAGTGACAGGAATTAACTAAGTGGCTCCTAGAGTGTGGCGAAGTCTAGGCGAAGATGACCCCACTCCATCGGGTCGACGGGTGCAGACATCGGAGTGATGCCAGCGGCCCGTCGAAAGGTGAGTGGTGACCCTGAGTAGACGATCGCCGCGGGAAGTCCTAGCCGGATTGTTTGCCTCGGACCTCGTTTGACTTTCTATAGAGAGGTCCTGCAGCTTTATTGTTCGGCCTGGGCCGAAGCCACCCCGGCCACCTTCGCTGTCCCTAGTGAAGAAATTCCTATAGGGTCGGTAGAGCGTGGCTGCACTCACCCCTCGCCGGTGAACGCTCTGTAGTTCGTTGCTCGACTGCCCGAGTCCCTGCGGATCGGGATTAAGAATTGGCCCGACGTATGTTCTGCCTGAGGTACGAGCCCTCTAAAAGGGGTCCCAAATCCCAAGGTGGCTAACCGTGCCGACGGGATGAATGGCAGAGGGATAGAAGCCTTTATGGTGCCCACCCGAGAGCTGGCCGAACTCGGGCTGTAGGGGATTTTTCCCCAGGCCGGGGAAGTTCGCTTCCCTAGGGAGTCCAAGACCTCAGGGAGTTGATCCGAGCGATATTCGGCCACGGCAAGGCGCCATAGTTTCTAGTTCACTTACTTTTAAGTTTCTACAGCTTCCTATCCAGCTACTCTCCCCTTATTTTGCTACGTTACCTCTATGCTATTTCTACTTCCGCTCGAATTGTATCCTGCGATAAAGGAAACATTGTGGTCAGAGCATGACATGTTATGGGCTAGCCAGCCACATGGCACAAAAGATAGAGGCCAATATTGCACTTTTAAATGGCGGTTCCTTTTGACTCATATTTTGAGTGTGAACGGTTGTGTCTGCGGAAAATACAAATTTGTAAGAAAGTAGTCGATACATCAAGAGCTGGCGTAATATCAGAGGATAGGGGTCTGAATCGATTACCAACGGCCAGATCGGCTTGTCGACAGGTGATCTACTTACCAGGGCCCCAAATGCTGTTATTAACCGTCTTGTGGGCGGCTCGCATCCCTGGTATTGTGTACCTTCGACTACAGAGGATCCTGTCTCAACGTTATATAATTTATCTCATAGGACTGATCTCGACTTATTTGGGACCTGAAAAGAAACCAAAGCCGATATACACGTTCGCAAGCTGTCTTGCAGGCGGCAAGATTACATGGGTTCCCGTCATGAGAGCTTGGCAACCTATGCAAAGAGGCCTGCCACATGATGGCGCATACAAACCAGTAAAGATCTTTCGTTTCCCGGCAATAAATTCCGAAAATGATTGTGTTATTCCGTTATACAGTCACGCACTGCAGTTTCATTTATTTTCTTTTGTACTAAATCATTGATTCTGTTTTCAGATATTTGTGCAATCAATTTTGTTTTTCAATATCACGTTCTTTTCCAAGTTTCCGTTTGCGATACTGGGCACTTTGATAGTTTTCTCTTTTATCAGACATTTAAAATACTGTATCTGTTTGCATATTAAAAACTTGTTTTAAAGCCAAACAAAATACATTTAATAATCGCTAGAACACCGTAAAATCAATTTACTATCTATCGGACTTAGAAACTACTGAACATATTCAGTATGGAAATATGTTACTGGATTTGAAGAAAAATCATGCTCGTAACTTATTTAAAAAACTTTTAATAAATTATTTTTCAATATCTTACATTTCTACCGTCCTAAAACTTCTATCTTGTCCAAATGTACGTGTTGCACTATCGATAGAGCCGGTGCTGCCGAAATATACGCAGAGATCCTGTTAGATCACTTTAATAAATTACAGAAACATCCATCAAATATATATATTTTTTATTTTTTTTTTAACAAATTACTTTAATAAATTACAGAAACATCCATCAAATATATATATTTTTTATTTTTTTTTTAATAAAATGATGATTTAAAAAATTATAAAGGATTTTAAAAATAAGAAAATGAAAAAAATCCGGCCTTAACAAAAATATTATATAATGTTTTATTATACAGTAATATACAATATTATGAAATACCGAAATTTCACGTCTATTAGAATAACATTATACAAGTTTTATAAATTACAATATATACAATATTCCACCGATGATTCACATTTTTACATGTACAGGGTGTCCCAGAAATGGACGATCAAACAAAGTGATGTAATACGAAAAGTCAGTTCCAAACAAAATAACCATATATGTGGTTATCCAATTGTTGATGGTTCAAAAAGTTATTTCGAAATTTGTTTTCCCCCCTCGAAATCCAAATCAAACAAAATGAGGTAATACGAAAAGTCAATTCCAAACAAAATAACCATCCAAAGCCATCCAATTGTTGATGGTTCAAAAAGTTATTTCGAAATTTGTTTTCCCCCCTCGAAATCCGCAAAGTGCAATCACTAAAAATATAAGGTATTTGATTTTTTTTTTATTTTAAGCATGATTCTGAATAGTGTAACTTTCTAAAAAAAAGCATTTTTATGAACTCTGTTATTTCTGTCAAATAATAATAATGGTTTTTCTGAACACTTGTTTCAAAAAATTTTTTCGCCCCAAAAATGAACGATCAAATGAAGGTGATGGGAGAGGTCATTTTTAGGATTATTCAGAACAGAATTTTTGCAATTAAGTCGGTCGTTAAAAATACATTTTACAAAATTTCGAGAGTTTAACCAGTAATGTATTTTTTGACACCCAAGTCTTTGTTCAGAACAGAATATTTCTGCAACTGTCTTGGGTGTCAAAAAATATATTTTACAAAATTTCGAGAGCTAAGATTGCCGGTTAAACTCTCGAAATTTTGTAAAATGTACTGTACAAATTTTTTAACGACCGACTTATTTGCAAAAATTCTGTTCTGAATAATCCTAAAAATGATCTCTCCTATCACCTTACTTCATTTAATCGTCCACTTTTGGGACCAAAAATTTTTTAGAAACAAGTGTTCAGAAAAATCGTTTTGTTATTTACAGTCAAATAATAAATAGTCCCTAAAAATGCTTTTATTAGAAAGTTATTCTCTTCAAGATCATATAAAAAAAATCAGCCAAATACTTCATATTTTTTTGGCGGTTCAGGGAAAAAATCTCTCGAACCAACAATTGGATAATCCCACAAATATAGTTATTTTGATAGAAAATGACCTCTCCCATCACCTCACTTCGTTTGATCGTCCACTTCTGGGATACCCTGTATAAAGTTTTATTTTACAAAAATAATTTATGCACTTTGGCACACTTTTCTTTTATGTCTTAGCATATTTCCACTTTGTGAGAATCCTCTGTGACAGTTCGGACAACAATATGGTTTTTCCTTAGTGTGGGTGCGCAAATGTTTTGTTAAGGTGGAAGGATCAGCAAATCTTTTATCACAAAATTTACACAAATGTGGTTTCACTTTCAAATGTGTCTTTTTATGATTGTCGAGAGCAGACTTCTGTACAAAACTCTTTTTGCAAAGGAAACATTGATATTTCCTACTGTCCTTTATTTTCTCTCTCTTCAGATGGCTTTGCAATTTCTTCTGATTGTTAAAAGTCTTCTTGCACGCATCACAAGAATTACAATCACCTCTGGGTTCTAGAAAGAAAATTTTTTTATAAAATTAATAATTTAAAATATAACAAAATTAATTTTGCATTTTATTGAATGGTTGTTGATTTACATAAAGATTTGAATTGATAAAATGGATAGATAATTTCTGATTTTAAATGAAATTATAAAAACTTTTTTCTAGAATACAAACTGAAGAACTGTAATAAATAAATTATTAATCATTGTTTTGAACTTTTTGTTAGATTAACATCATTTTATTTCGAAGATAAAATATTGTTTACTACTGACTTATTATTGTTTAAAGTAATAGAGAATATCATACTTCACTTTATGTAGTTCAATACAAAAAAATATCACAGAGTCCCCTGTGAGTGAGGACAGAATACACTCACTATCTGACCCCGCATGTCATTAAAGGCCACTAAAAAGGTCACTTAGCGTTGGCAATTGTTGATGTCCGTCACTGGGGGGTTGTTGTTGTTGGGTTTTTTGGTGCATCAGCAACAAAGGCTATACTGCACTAGGAAGTTGTAAATGTAGTTTGTCAGCGTTTGACGTCACTGGGAGGACCCTCCTGTATGCTTAACCGCATCGTAGCTAGTTGTGTGGTAAATCCCCCACGTAATTATAAAAATAAATAATATTGTATATTAGAAAATCAGAACTTGTATGCAAAGCATGTAAAAGACTGAAGAAGTCTGTGGCGCAGTCAGTGGTCAAACGTTGACAACTGGCACAAGCACAGTACTGACTATGCCATATATAGTTGTCCACACTCTGCATTGGCTATGTTTCCATGTGGATCATGTCTGGTCAGTCAGCAGAGGCTATAAGTAATGCATATGTGGAAAGAATATATTCAATTATAGGAAATACTTGGACCAACAACAGTAACAGTATGCGGGTTGAGCTAATAAAGCCAGAATTATGCACAAAATAATAAAACGACACAAGCTATCAAGAATTTTATGAATTCATAAAAAACCAGAAAATGCCGATTTTGTAAAGGTTGCGATGTCAGACAATAAATATATGGAAAAGTCTACATAAATAAACAATTTATTTATTATATATTAATTGATACAAATTGCATATATTTCTTCTTGTTTATCTGTTATTATTTTATACATAAAAATACATAAAATGTTAAGGTATTTTTATTAATATGTATATAATGTGATTACTAACCGTAAGTAACTACTCTGTTATCATTAGAATTATACTGTATTTAATTTGTAGGAATTTTGAAATGTGATTTTTTAATAATAATTAATTTATATAAATAAAAAATTAAACATATGGATATATATTTTTTTTTGGTCATCGTCTCCGGGTAAGACCTAGGTCTGAGATGGCAACCCTAATCGTAGCATCTTTTCCTAAGGCCGGCCGCAAACTAGGCGATGGCATCGATATTATTATTTTTTTTTTTTGGTCATCGTCTCCAGGTAAGACCTAGGTCTGAGGTGGCAACCCTAATCGTAGCATCTTTTCCTAAGGCCGGCCGCAAACTAGGCGATGGCATCGACTGCGATCTGACGTCATATACAATTTTTCTAGTCAAGTGACCATTTCATAAGGCGTCGCTGGACGATCTTTGAGGAGGTTGTTAAATCGAGGTCACTCATGACGTTGTTTTCATAGCCAATCAACATTTTTCGAACATTTGTTTACCTATCGAATAATGCCGACGTACAGAGAAGACATGCGAATGCTGGCTTCCGTTGAACTGCATATTCATTTTATCTTTATTTATTAGTGAGCTGTTCAAAAAAGAATAAAATTACGTCGCAAACAAAAGTTTTTTTTTTTAAATCTCAATAATGATTAAATTTCTCAGTTCTAGTAGAATGAATAGCTATTTTATTCTCCAACCAAATATTTGTTAGCATTTAAAACAATGCCATTTATCTTTAGATAATGTGAATTTTTCTTTCTATATACGTTTTATTACTGTATTATTTAAATTTTTGATTCAAATCACATCATGAAATGTAAAAATGAAAAAATTTGGTTTAAAATGTCAAATTTATTTAATAAATGTAGATCATCTGACAAACATAATAATTCATCGTACTATTACTAACTATACTTGAAATCAACTACGTTTAGTGCTTTAATTGATTTCATCTGACAAACTACAACAATATCCATATATGTATGCCCAACTTTCCAAAGTTTACACTGCGCATGTCTCATTGAACCAAATATCTAACATGTTTGATATTGGGAAAATTGCTCGCTCCGCCTCTTTTTCGTCGGAGGTGTCGATGTCACTGCAACGAGTATGCAATGACAAGTCGTGAGTACGATTTTGGTACGACGTCGAAAGCGACCGGATTGCAGCAATATCGACTAGTTTGCGACCGGCCTAACTTAGGCACAGCGTTCGAGGGATAAATTTTTTCGTAACAATAACCCCCAGTTTCAGAGTGTAGAAAATAATATAATCGCTTCTACTAGATTTATGACAATGAATTATCCCAAAAAATTTTGAAATATTTCCTTCAGAAAAGTTTGTTTTTTTTTTCTACTAGATTTATGACAATGAATTATCCCAAAAAATTTTGAAATATTTCCTTCAGAATAAGTATTTCTCAATTTTGAAAATCGTTATTTAAAATTCTAAAAAGTTAAATATTTCTTACTGCTCTTTGATATTGTCTTTCTTCTCTGTTTAAATGCAATATTGAATAAATTATGTATTATACTTCCTGGAAAGTCTGGATTTGGTTCTTGAGGAGTCGGAACGTGTTTTTTGTGCATGTCCTGAGTGTGGAGTTGAGTTTCGCAACTGTCTCCTCGCATTGTTACTTGTGATTCGCAAATCGGTAGTGTCAATCAGTTATCGATTGGATAATAGCATAATGGATTACTTTAAAAAATGTTTCCATCAGTATTGCTAACTGTTGGATGCAGATGGATTTAGTTTTCCAGTAGTAAATGAAGTTTCTCAGATGCTGAGTCTCTGTAAACATATTTTGTTTTCTTCAGAAAGTAAATTCTGAATTCTCAGATCCATCATTATTGTTTTGTTTCGTGTTTTGTTTTACCATTATGAGTTTCTTTAGTTCAGTTTGTTTTGTAGGACCTTTTGTTTATCGTGTCTTTTTGTTTAATATACAGTTTTGTTTCTCTGGCTATTTTGTTAGGCTCTTTTAGTAGTTATACCAGCTTTTATGTGTTCTTTTGTGTTTATTAAAGAAACAATACTAAATAAAACTCCGATGTAGATGCCATGTGCGCCATGTCTGGGCTGGTTGTTTCACTTTCTTTTTTTCCTAATGACTTGTCACATCATTTTTAGTGGAATCTTTTTAACTCTTTCCTCCTCGTATTTTAACTAGACTCTTCTCACTTTTTCACCTATGAGTGAGCCCGCCTATCCTTCGATTAACCTGTACTTTCCAGAAATTATGATTCTAATATATCTAACTTTCATATTACGTGAAAATATAAATTATCAAATTTAATATGTTTTCTAAATTAGAATTAATTAATATTATTAAAATAATCTCAAATAAATCTAATTATGATAAAATGATAATTTGAATTCATTGATTAGTGACAACAATTCATAGTACAGTTTGACCATATCGCTGTTAATTTATTCTTAACAACTAAATCATTTTTATTCAGTGACCAAATTTTGGTTCTAGTTAAAAACTTAATCAATGCCACTGATCCATAAAAATATAAAATTTTATATTTTAAACACATTTGATTCATGGGTAGAAAAATTCAAACTGTCTATTATCTTCAAACTATTCATTGAAAGAAAAGCACTCGAAAGCAGTTTCCATAAAATAAGAGCTTATGCCTAGAGTCTATGCCACGGCTGCCAATGCAATTTTTATCAAAACCCAAGATTAGGCTGGCAAAATTCCCTATGCCTAGGCATGCCAATGCAATTTTTATCAAAACCCAAGATTAGGCTGGCAAAATTCCCAAGATCTAAACAAAAAAACCCAAGATCGAAAAATAGTATTCTTTTTTATAGAAAAATCTTTAGAACGTTTCGGTCAAACTAGTGACCATCTTCAGCTGCTATACTGAATACAGAAGATGCATCTTTAGAACGCTTCGTCAAACTTGTGACCATCTTCAGCTCTTATTGTGTGTTCACATTGCATGAATTCTCAGATCCGTCATTATTGTTTTGTTTCGTGTTTTGTTTTACCAGTATGAGTTTCTTTAGTTCAGTTTGTTTTGTATGACCTTTTGTTTATCGGGTCTTTTTGTTTAATATACAGTTTTGTTTCTCTCGCTATTTTGTTAGGCTCTTTTAGTAGTTATACCAGCCTTTATGTGTTCTTTTGTGTTTATTAAAGAAACAATACTAAATAAAACTCCGATGTAGATGTATATTCACATTTATCTATATAACTATTTTTATAACAATTTAAACAATTTGAATAGAAAATACCATCAAAAATAAAATAGACATTTTTCTCAATTTTTCATTTTCTGGCTATACAAGTTCATTATATAATAACAATACTAATTAGAAGTGGAAAAGTTGTTCATTAATCAAAAGTATGTTAAATGAGTATAGGAATTACATTATAAAGGATTAAATGTTTCCAGACTAACCACTGCTATGAATCATCACCATCAGCATTTCTATTTCATCCACTACTGGATAAATATATGCCTAATATAAGAAAAGAGAGTATAAGAAAAGAAGTTGGTTGAAAAAAGAGATAATATAAGAAAAGAAGTTGGTTCCCATCCATTGGGACGTTGGTTCCCATCCATGGGGAACCAACTTCTTTTCTTATATTATCTCTCCATCATTTATATTGCCTGTCAGGATGTCTTTTCCCTTGCCTTGGTTGCCACTCTGTAATTCTCTTTGTCCATGATTATCAATGTATCTTGCTATGTAGTCTGCCAATATTCTTACTGCTTCTAACTGGTATCAGTATGTCTTCTTCTCTGGTTTGTTCTTTTATCCATGTGTTGATCTTGTGGTCCCTTCTGGTGAATCCTAACATATATCTTTTCATGCTTCTTTGGGTTGTTGATAATTTCTGTTTGATTTTCTTTGTAAGGATCCATATTTCAAGCCATATGTTATTACTGGTAATATGCACATGTTGAAGAGTTTCCTTTTGAGGCTGTGAGGAAATTAACTCTGACCTGTCCTATTTTAGTTGATTATGCACTTTATTATTTATCATTATTTTCATTATTATCTAACATATTAATTTTTTAGTTTTTTAGAGTTGACCTACTTCCACTTTCTCCGTTGTAGTAGTTAGCAATCACGTGTTACGGAATCAGGAACCATTCCGGAAGAGCTATCCCAGTAATGACGTCATCATCTAATCTAAATAAGTTTTACCACTGATCCGATTTTGTATTGATGTTTTGTTCGGTATATAATTAAATTGTAAAGAGGATGATGTATTGATGTTTTGTTCATATATAATTAAATTGTAGATGACATAAATTGATAACTCTGTAAGCTAATAAGTTAAAACATGTTACGTATAATTATGTAAATGAAGCAACACGGGGCTGTACGTTACTTGGATATAAAAGCCAATGCAACCAACGACTACCGAGGTGTTGTATCGATGTAAGGTTGGTTAAGTGACATTGGAATTCTTGTAAAGGTCTATGATTGTTTAAAGTTGTATCGGTGGTGGAGGTAGTAGATTTAAGTAGTGTTTAAGGTTATATTTCTTGTGAATAATTGGATTGTTGAGATTTGAGTTGAATTAAATAAGTTTTGTTGATTAATTGATTGTTGCTTTAATAAAGCATTAATTAACACTTTTTTGTAAGTATTGTTGAGTCTAATAAATTCATATTTTTTGTTATTTAACTTGTTTTGAGAATTTATTCAATTATTAGTACAAGTTTCTAACATTGTTTTGTTGTTTTCGATCTAACACTTATTCGCTACCTTTAATTGAAAGTTTCCAGTTGTTTTGTTGTGGCCAGTTAGACGTCAAGTTTTGACAGATTGTTTTGGAATTAATTATATTTAAGTTAGAGTTTAGAAGAAGACCTGAGCTCAGGCCAAACTCTGGATTGCAGAGTCGTTAGAAACATTAGGTTTAGTTATAATTAATATTATTGATATTCGTTAAAATTTGTGACTTTGCAAGGCATATTGATATCCTGTTGTCCCTTAGGAAATTACTGTATCAATAACATGCACACATCCCAATTTCATCCTATGTTGAATTTCTCTTATCTGTTCTCCTTGTGTTATTAAAATAAACATAAGTCCAGACTGCTTTGTTGAATTTCCAAATTTTAAGTAAGAATATTTTTGAAAAATATACCAGTTTCTAGAGCCACATTTATTGTAATACAATTATAAATATTCTTTATAAATATAAAATTCTGTCATTTAATAATATAAACTACTGAAAGAATCACAACTAAAACAAATTTTAGTTTCTAAATGGAATAATTTTTAACTTAAGGGTATTAACAATGAATAATAATAAATAAACTCCCTTAATAGGATCAAAATAATGAAAATTTATCTTTAATAGTACTTTCAGACAAAGTCCTTCTTCAGTTACAAAGAACAATCAAAAAGGTTGTTCTTTATAACTGAATAATATCCAAACTGTGTTTTATTTTTTTAACAATGAATATTGTTTTTGTTGAAATTCACTATATTGTGTTCACTATTTTGTATGCCTACATGTATCCATCATGGTTGGAGGGAGTGCAGTTAAAATAAACAACTCCATTCCCTGTTATTGTTTATGGTCTCCATGTCTCTTAGTCTTTTGATATTGTCAAAGGATACAGACAAGAATACTATGTAAGACATGAAAACTACTGTATAAAGATAAGGATGTATTGTACCATTTTTAATCATATATTAAAATAACTTGTAATCAGTGTACAAGTGTTTCTGCTGTTTTCTTACTTAAATTTGTAATAGATTAAAGGTTCAAGAAATGTGGTAATACATAAAATTGAAAAGCTAAGCTTGTGAACAGACTAATTGAATTAATTTTGAACATTCATTGTTTACTGTTTTAAATAAATTTGACATTTATTTAAAACAATAAACAATTAATGACTTAATCTTCAAAAGAGTATTGAATAAATAAAAATAATTATAAATTCAAGTAAATTTGACATGAGAAGCATCATTAAATTCGATGGAAGAAATTGTCATCAAAAAAAATTTCAAATGAAGTGTGCATTAAGAATAAAGTTTATCAAAGCAATAATGGACAGCTCTGAATCAAATTGAAGATGAAAGGGAACTTGATAAATGGAACAGATATGATCTATAGCAATGGTTACATTAACTTCCACAATGGATTTAAATCATCATCATTTCCTATTTCATCCACTGCTGGATATATATGCCTCCTTCTTTTGTTTCCAGATGTATGCATCTTGTGCAATCTGCATCCACTAGGAACCAATTACCTTTCTTATATAATCTCTCCATTGTTTGTATTGCCTGCCAGGACATCTTTTCCCTTGCTTTGGTTATCACTCTATAATTCTCTCTGTCCATTAGTTATCGGTGTATCTTGCTATGTGGCTTTCCCAACATCACTTACTGCTTCTAAGGTTAGGAATCCACTACACCTGAAACTTAAAACTGAAACTGAAAGTGACGCAGCTTCCGGTTTGTAAACCATATCTTCACCAGAAACTCATCTGAAAGTACAGTATAAATAAATTTAACGTCTCAGTTTCAGGTCTAACTACACAGCCAATCAGAGTTTAGTATTCAATAGCAAAGATGGCTGTGCGCAGACCAAGAAAAATTTTCAGTTCAAGACTTTTAGGTTCTGCACATTTAATGTTATGAATAATAAAAAGCTCTTTTTATGAATCTTTCTGTGTTTTAAGTCAGATAAATTATACGAATCTTAAGAAAAGTAATGACTTATAATTTTAATGTTTTTCTTCTTAATTAACTCTTTTTTTCTGTCGTAGTTTAGACAAAATAGTAGAAGCGTGTTCTTCTTAACTAACTCGTTTTTGTGTCTTTAGACAAAATAGTAGAAGCGTGTTGTAAACGGTAGGAGAAACTAGAAATACTATTTAGAATTCCAAAAATACAACTTTCTTTAAAATAAACAAGAAAAAATACAAAGATGTGTCATTAGGCGGCAATAGACACAAAATTTGGACTTAATAGTAAGTTTCCCTAGATTAATATATAATGATACTATAGATTGGTTATCTTATAGTTTAATATAACCAAAGTTTTTGTTATGACAGGAGAAAAACTCCCAGCAGAATTTCGACCTCCCCTTTACCTTCTCCCCTAATTAAACACTCCTGAGTTTACTGGTGAAGATCCCATGTGGGGCAGAAGCCCTATTCTCAAGTTATGGGACTCCAAATTTGGGGCTCAGAATCACGTTTTAATGATTTTCTGCAAAACTTTTATAGATAATCGGATAATTTAAATGATTTTATATCTACCTTATTGTGAGGCCCAGACCAAAAAAAAAATTTTCTGCAGTTTAATTTTTTTTACTTTGAAAATCAATCTCTAAACAGCCAACAATAGATGTACACAAAACTTTGACCATCTCGGGAGAGCTGCTCTGAAGATCCAATTACCAGATAACAAACTTGTCTTTCCTAGAACTGCCTCCTTTGTCTTGCAGAGCAAACTTTGAACTCTTTTAACTATTGTTTTATATTTCTTAATTTGTATGACATTTTATTTTTATTATAATGATTATTTTTAAATATTTTAATATTAAATATTATATAATGATGATTACAGATGTAACTGGCTCTTATTTTATAATATTAATGACTTTTAATTTTTTTATACTAATTTGTCATATTATAGTATGCTATTTTGAATTGTTGAAATTAATAACCAAATTTTAAGTGTAAAACTAATGAATTCATTTGGGGAAAATTTAACTTTAAACAATCCTTAGGTTAGGGGGAGAACAAAGAATGTGAAACTTTGACAAACACACCCATAAATAAGCCTGGAGAGAGGAAATGGAGGTCTAATTACAGACAGCTATAATGTCTTTAAGCTAAACAACCTGGGAAAAATTATGTTATAAACATTCTTGTCAGATGGATCCACCAGCCAGTCCTAGTGGAGAAGGGAGGAACCGCCTGATCAAATAAGGTCAAGAGCAAATTTGAACCTCTCTCTCTACTGATGTGATTGGGTGGATCAGGAAGAAAAACCCCAGGCAGATACAGCCGAGAGTCTTCTGAACACTTCTACACACTTTTGCTCTCTCACCTTAGCTGTCTACACCTATCGCTTAACTGGGATTACCGATTTAAAAATATAAAGAAGAACAAAAGGAAGAAAAAACAAAAGTCTCTCTCTCAAGGTATGTTTGTGGGTCAGGCTTAGGATCCTCCTTTTCTCTTTTTAAATACAAGTTTTTTTGATTTAGTTAGGAATTCATTGGTTTATTAAGACAGTTTTGCTTCCTTTTCCATCTGTATACATATATATATATATCTTTGTAAACATTTCAATTATGTATTATTCTTTTATTAATTAAGTTTAATAAATTTTTATTGTTATTATTTTTTATGATAAAAAATGTGATTTTATTCCTATGAACTTCTAATCATTTGGATTCTTGAGCGTCACTTACCCATGCACCCGAATTTAAGTTCTTTTTGGCCAGAAATATCTAAAAATTTGCGTTTGGTGTGAGCGCGATCAATCATCACACCTGGTGTCAGGACAAACAATAATTTAATTGATAATTTTAATAGACCCCAGCCCCACATTATCATTCCGAATCAAATGCAATCAACTTAAATAAGATATGACTTATTTTTACGAAGTTACAAGATTTTTTCCCCTACAACGATATATTCATTCTGAAGCTTGGTAGAATTCTCAAATATTTAAATTTTTTATTGTTTCGTATGAAACATATCACAATAATTATATTACATTCGTCACATTTCCACACTGAATAATAATAAAATATAGAACTTTGAAGATCATCTTTGTCAGTCGTCGAAAGAGAGAAATTCTACTACTAGTGTACTGTAAAGTTCTGTCGGCTTGTTTATGTTTATGTGGAGCTTAAGCAGAAACTGAAAGCAACCTGAAACATAACTTTGCTAGTTTCAGTTTTCTGGTATAGTGGATTCCTAGCCTAACTGTTACCAGTATGTCTTCTACTTTGGTTTGTTCCCTTATCTATATGTTGGTCTTGCAGTCCCTCCTGATAAATCTTAACATGTATCTTTCCATGCTTCTTTGAGTTGTTGCTAGTTTCTGTTCCATTTTCATTGTAAGGGTTCACGTTTCACAGCCATATGTCATTACTGGTATTATGTACATGTTGAAGAGTTTCCTTTTGAGGCACATTGATGGATTTAAATAATATTGATAAAAAAATGTAAGTCTTCAGCTGAAATATTTGAGAAAATTAGATTCGATTTACTATCAGAAATCCAAAACAAACAAAGTGCTGGTGCATGAAAGATATTATTAATATAAAATAAATTTGAAAAAAATCAATACACAACATATTGTTAATGTGGAAAATACAGTCCAAGAACTTTGAAAGACAAGAGAAAAGATTAGTGATACTTCTATCATGACTAAAATTTTGTGAAACCCAGTCCATATATTTTTTCATAATTTAATTTGTTCTGCAAATTTATAATATCAATTTATTCAATGGCCATCTTACAACAATAAAAATACAAGTATTTATACAGTGAGGACTCTGACCACAGACAAGTTTACAACAATAGTTCTCCTGGGAGCAGGGCTTTTGAGAGAAATTTTTTCAGCTGGGACAAGACTAATTTGAAGCCCCTCCTATATGTGTGATGGACTCATATATTTTGTATTATGTATATGTATATTGTAGAATTGTGTATGGGTATTGATTAATAACTCACTAATACTAAACAGAAACACATAATTTTTAAAATATATATTACAAAAATAAAAAAAAAAGAAAAACATTACAAAAAGAAATCAAGTATCTATACATATAATTACATCATTAAAATACAAAAAAAGGAAAGAGCCTAACAGCTATACACATATTAAATAAAAATTATTTTGTGATAAACAAAGGTGATTTTCTGGCTTTTTTTCTTGCAAAATTTTTAATTACAGTATCAAAATTAACATTCTTGGCAAGATCAGTCTCAATACTGAATCTTGCCCAATCTACTAGTCTCTCCTGTAATATAGTAGATCTTAGATAATTTATTACAAGCTTTAGTTTACTAAAAGAGCAGTCTACAGAGGCAACACTGACAGGAATTGTCAGCAGAATACGCAGACCAATGCATATACAGTAGAATCTCGATATTTTGAATCTCACAGGAACAAAAAAAATTCGATATAAAGAGTTTTTGAGATATCGAGGTGCAATTTTAAATAAAGATTTTTATGTCAATAATACATACTGTTGTTTTTAATACTGTATGAGATACTGTTTTTCCATGAAAATTAGCATTTGAATACTCCCGTATCTTATAAACCAAAGATTGAAAATATCATCGAATAAACATGATCATATTGACAAAACCTTATCAACAATTACAAGTGAAACTTAGAAATTACTGTACGCCAGGTTCAGTATTCAAAGCATGCACAAAAAAGTTCTTGTTCCAGTTATCGGTAGCACATTTATGCCTTTTGTTAAATTTAAATCCTTTGTAGACTGATTTAAATTTAAATTTAAATCCTTTTGTTAAATTTAAATCCTAACTCTGAAAGCCAGGGAAAATTTGTAAGTATTTTTAATTTCTCTAGCACAAAAATTATAAACTAATTTCCAGATAGCGAGCATTTTGAAGAAAATACATCGAAATAACTATTGAAATTACATTGGTTTAATGCCAAAAGTGCACAAAAAAAATTTTTTCCACATATCGAGGGTTTCGAGATAGGGAGGTTTGAGATAACAAGGTTACACTGTATTTGGAAAGAGTCCTTCCAATTTATATTTTTTCAAACAATTAAGGAGCTCCATTGAGTTCAGTTGATTGTCTCCAAAATTTGCTTGGTGAACAGTTGGCAGATGACTCATCTCCGTTAAAAGATCTTCAAATATCAAAAACGAGCACAAAGAGCAGGAAGTCGATAAATATAGACTTTAGGTTTTTTTTCTAACTAAATATAAATTTATTGTAGCGCTTTCAACCCTCTGGGTCCTCTTCAACAAAACATAAAACCAATATAAACATTAAAACAGTTTTAGAATACATTTCAAAACAAATAAAATTTGAACAAAGAGATCACAAAATATTAACAGTTTAAAATTTGTACGCAAACCGGAAGTTTTTAAATACATTATAACTATAAAATATAAAATAAAATTCAAATAATAAATAATTTTATATAAAGATAACATATAGAACAATTTGAACGCATTAAGCTATTAGGAGTAAATCAGTTCTTCCATTTTTTTCGTACTACTTCGTTACACCAGACCCATGAGGAGCTTACTAAATTTTGTTCTACAGTATTTATGTATTATTTTCCACCCTTTTATTCTTAAAAATTTCAAAAGTCTCCAAAAATTTTGCTCTTATCAGGTTTTGTGTCATCTTTAGTAACTTTATATCGCTCCATATAGCCTGGGCATCAAAGTTTAAAATCCTTTGTGCAAGCTCAGTACTCTGATGCCCTTTATCCATGTCTGCTTTATGTTCTTTTATTCTTTTTTGTAGTGATCTAGCAGTACACCCAATATATACTTCATCCCTGCCTGAGTCATTGTTTTTTTATAGGGACTTGATAAACTCCTGATTTTTTTAGTTGTTGTCAACGGTCCTTATTGTTTCTTAACATGTTGAATAATGTACTGTTTCTTCTGAAAGTTATTTTCTTTTTAGCTGCTTTTTGAATTTTTCTTCAAAATTTTAAAAATACTGTATTGATTTCAACCAGATAAGGGATCCCATTAAGATATAGATTGTTTTCCTTACGTTCCTTTATCTTTATTTTGCTTTTCTTCTGGATCTCATTCCATATTTTCATTATAGTGCTTCATTTATATCTGTGAATTTCTGTCTGGTTAACAATCCAGTTTAATTCTTCATCAGTATTTTCTCTAGTGCTACAATGTGTTGTTATTCTTTTTAAAAAGGCTTTAAATGCAGCAACTTTTATATGCCAGAGGTCTTTAGATGATTTCTCTATAAATAGTGGCACATATGTATCTTTTCTGTAAATCTTAGTTTGGTATTTGCCCCTCACTGTTTCTATTTTAATGTTCAAATAATTTATTTCCATACTATTCTGACTAGTGCTAAAAAAGACTAGACAGAATAGTCTACTCTCAACTGGAATGATGGGAGTAGCCCATTCGGGATCAGTTATGGGTTCTAGAATTCCCTGTTTAATCCATTTATTTAACTCGTCATCAATTTTTTGGGTGAAGACTCAGTGGCACATGACATGGTTTACATCTAATTGGCTCCACCCTTGGGTCTAACTGCAACAATACTGTTCTATCGTGAACAGTCCCTAGTTCTTTCTTGAATAGCTCGGGAAATTCCAACACAATGGATAGAATGGAATCCAGACGGATATTATTAATCCCCATTATTTTGATACCCAATGCTCATTTTTCCTTCTGTTTCTGCCATTGTATATAGAAATTAATTAGACTATAATTTACTTACTATTAATTTTCGCGAAATTGCATAATGTCTCCCTTAGTGTAAATAGTTATTGAATTCATATAATCTCCATCGCGAACTTTTGATTATAACAACATCCATCTGTAATCTTATCTTGTAACCATTGTAAATCTTAACTGTATCAATGTTTATATCACTGTAACCAAAGATTATTAATAAAGTTTCTGATTTGGGATGCCATCAGACCCCGAAAGTGGTTGCCCCCTTTCTCTTCCTCTAGTGACTTACCACACTTCCTTCTGGTAAGATCCTTCCATCTATTCTAAACTGTTCCCTAAACCTTCTCACTTCAACTTCATTCTTCCAGTGGTTAAACCTCTGAGTAAGCCCATCTATTCCTATTATATTACATGCCCATTCCTCTGTATAATGGATGTTGAATTCTTCAATTCAACCAAGACTTGCCATTCTGAAGTATCGCTTGCTCCAACTCTCTCTGTCAAGCTGTAGCCCAATTTAGAAGGATTCCATCCTCATCACCAGTGTTAAATCTGTAGGCCACAGCCTGACAAAGAAACACTCAGTAACGATTAACAATACTTTATTTGTTTAATCACGTACAAATCTGAGCAACCACATTCCCAGACCGTCCGAGAAGGAATGCCGGGGTATGGACCACCCGTGCCCACCCAGGTCCCAACTCCCCCAGCAACTGCATACACAACAATTTATTATAATAATAATTTCACTTCTAACTGTAAAGACTAATGAATTCAATTAGGGAAAAGTTTACATTTAAATGACCCTTTTAAATTGAAGGGGAAAGGAAAAAATTTTATAACTGTCAAACAAATCCATAAATAATACCTTGAGAGAGAAAAAGGATGATCCATTTCACACAACTACATGGGCCAGATTAGAAGACCTGCAAAATAACAGCAGTATTCAAGTTATTTATAACTTGAATACTACTAATTCATATGCAAGTTATGATCAAAACTAGCATATGAATTAGGTTTGTAACATAAGAAGCACATATATTTTGAGTCAGGTACAGGTATCCCTTCTATAATATGGTAGATAGGTTTCTGAAAAACAGCTTGTGTGAAACCATGTTATATGAGACCTAGAGACAATATAAAAAAATGGGTTACGTTCCAAAACCAATTAAAAACAAATAGCTTTCTTTAATTCCACATAAGAAAGACAATTTTTATTAAGAATATTAATAACACGAAACATAAAGAAAAAATATATACGTAAAACCCTAAAAACAATATATGTAAAACAAAAGGAAAGAAAAAATATATAGCCTATATAAATTCATTTAATAATTATGTCTTCCTTATCACTGTTTTGTTAAAACGAGAACAATTTTTTCTTTAACAATAATATCAATTTAACTTTCTGAACTTTTTTTACATTTAAAATTTAAATCCATAAAAAAGTTCTGCTCTCTTTACAAAATTTTTAATCTAAGCTGCTGCAACCCGCTAGAAAACGTTCCTTAACATATATCTAAAAAAATTTATGAATGAAAACATATTTTATCCATGAACTAATGTATGGAACACAAAATATTCAATGGTCACCAATTAACTGAATTTCAAATCAAAATTGAAATTAGATTGTATATCATCCCTCTCACAGCAAATTAGCAAAATTGCATTTATTACTAATTTTAGCAAAATATTTCCCAATGATTGCATTTTGTGTGTGTATTATGTATCCCTAGTAGTAGTAGTAAAAATAGGGAGGAGCCTCCCCGGCCCAAGCATCGTGACCAACAGTGGTCTATTGTGCACCCCCAATCATATCATCCCAGAAGAAGGCCTGTCTTAAAAATAAACGACAGTATATTCCTCAATGGGACCATAGAAAGATCCTCGAGAACAGGAAAATACATCCCCAAGAGATCACGCCTAAGCCACGAAAGGGGCACACATTTACACACAAAATGTGAAGAGGAGTTTCCTCCTCATACTTACATCTTCTACACCCAAAGAGATCACGCCTAAGCCACGAAAGGGCCACACATTCACATAAAATGAAGATCACGCCTAAGCCACGAAAGGGCCACACATTCACATAAAATGTGAGAAACTCCTCTTCACATTTTGTGTGACATCTTCTACACATAGGGCTATTAACAAGCCCAATCAAGTGAAAATGTCTTCTAAGATGACAGTGCCCTGTAAGAAGCCCTGTAACAATCCTAACCTCATACTTGTTCAGAGAAAGCAACTCTTTAGTTTACTGAGCACAGCAACCCAAAATGAGAGCCTTTGCCTGCCTAAGACCAGAGATAGATCTCCAGAAAGCGTGATGCTGGGCCGCCAGCCAGTCCTTGACAACCCGCCCAGAAAGCATGATGCTGAACTGTCCGCCAGTCCCTGACAACCAGCCCAAAGACATTTGAACCAATGCCCAGGACAGGTTCAGGTTCAAAAAAGCGGCAAGAAGCCTCTTCCCTGGCAAGCCTATCAGCAACCTCATTGCCCCTAATCCCCTTGTGCCCCGGCACCCAAACCAGTTGTACCCTATTCTTGGTGGGCAGTTTCTCAATGAGAAGACGGCATTCCCAGACTAGTTTCAAAACAAATCGGGAATTATCAAGTGCTTTAAGAGCAGCCTGACTGTCAGATAGGATAAAAATATGCTTACCAGCATAATCCCTATCAAAATTAATTCTAACACATGCAGAAATAGCAAAAATTTCTGCTTGAAAGACAGTGGGCAAACCACCCAAGGGAAAAGGAATAAAACATCCGAGTCCCTTCGCAGTAAATCCCCGCCCCAACACCAGTAGTGGTTTTAGAACCGTCCGTAAACCAGACCAAACCACCCTTGATACTGCACCCAAATCCCTCTCCCCAGCTCTCCAAACTAGGAAAAACAACAGTGAAGGGCCGGAAGAAGTTAAATCTAGGTACCATGTATTCCTTTACCATCCCAAGAATGTTACAGTGTAGCCTGTTTCACTCAAAAGACAAATGCTCCACCTTATGGGTCCAAGAAATCCTTCGCCCTGAAGACTGAAGTCTATAATAGCCCTCCTGGGCACTCGCCTCAACAAACAAATGCAGAGGAGGGACCTCAAGAGCTGCAGTAGGAGCAGTCTTCATAGCCCCAGTAATGCCCCGTGCACTCGCCTCAACAAACAGATGCAGAGGAGGAATGCACAAGAGGACCTCGAGGGAGCGGCAGTAAGAGCGGTCTTCATAGCCCCAGTAATACCCAAACAAGCCAGCCTTTGAATACTTCCAAGTTTGGCCTGACAAGTCTTAATTTTAAAACCCTACGCCACCATACAAAGGCAGCATAAGTAAGAATAGGTCTCACAACCATGGTATAAATCCAAACAACAACCCTGGCCTAAGACTCCATGTCTTACCCAAAATACACCTACAGCCCCAAAGGCCCTACAGGCCTTCCCAACAACAAAATCAACGTGTGGCTTCCAAATCAAACCCTTGTCAAGCATAATGCCAAGGCTCAATGTGTGGCTTCCAAGTCAGACCTTGTCAAGCAAAAACCAAGGTTTTGACCTGGGTAGAAAACTGCACATTTTCTTGAAGAAGGTCAGCTCAGTTAACCCTACCAACTGTCTTCTTCGAGTAAAAGGCACAATAAGTCTTGGTCGGATTAACAGACAATCTAACTCTATTGCACCAGTAAGAAATTGTATTAAGAGTTGTCTGAAAGACTTCAGAAACAGTCCTAGGAACTTCCCCACCACAATGATGGATATGTCATCAGCATACCCAACAGTGAAGAAACCCTTCCCATTAAGTAGAGCTAAAAGCTCATTCACCACAAGGCTCCAAAGAAGGGGAGACAACACCTTCCCTGCGGAAATCCCCTGTCAGTGAGAATCATGACTTCCTCCTCATAGAGTCTGCTAAAAACAACTCTATGCCTCAGCATGGAGCCAATCCAACAAATAATCGTTGAACTGACTCCATGTCTGAAAGCAGCAAGGCTAATTTGCTCAAAAGAAGTAGAGTCAAAAGCCCCTTGAATATCAAGGAAAGCACCAAGGGCAATCTCCTTGTACCCAATAGCCCTCTCAATGAGCGAAACAACCTCATGAATAGCATGCTCAGTCGATTTGCCAGATTGATAGGCAAATTGGCTGCAACAAAGGGGGATCCTAATCAAGGCCCCATCCCTAATAAACCTATCCACCAACCTCTTCAATGTCTTCAATAAAAAAGACATCAGACTGATCAGATGATAGGACTTAGCCTCAGTGTAAGAATTACGTCCGGGTTTAGGTATAAAAGCCTCACCTGCCTCCAGGACCATGGAACCTAGCCAAAAGCCATTGCAAGATTGAATTTTATTGAATTCAACATTCATAACCAGTTAAAATGTTGATATTTGGGTTCCGCATGTTCTCAAAGAAAGATTTACTCTATTGCATCGACATTTGTGATTTGCTGCTCAAACCACAGGCCCGAAAGACACGACAAAGAGGGGAAACCAGAACATCAATGCCCTGTTGCAAGAACACTGGCAAAATGTCATCTGGTCCCACCGATTTAAAAAGCTTAAAAACACTTATAGCCCATCTAATGTTAGATTGATTAATCATCCCCCCACAAGATCCAATCCTTCCTTGAGGCATGGTAATCACACCATCAAGGCAGACTGCACCCCTCACAAGGACCCAATCCTTCCTCAAGGCATGATATTCACGCCCATCGAGGTCAGACTGCACCCGCAAGGAGGATGAGTCCTCAATCAAAGTAGACCCAGGAAAGTGTACCCGAAAAAGCTCCTTTAAAGAGTCCCTGCAAGTACTAGTCATACTGCATCAGGCAGCTTAAGAGACCCAACCCTGCAATAATCCCCATTAGACATTATCTTCACAAGTCTGGATACCTCAGGTATATCCTCAATTCCCTGACAATACTGTTTCCAGGAAGACCTTTTAGCCTTTCTAATGGCCTTATTATAACCAGTGAGAGTGCTCCTATATGATTGGGATGCATATACATCCCAATCACCAGTCCTCTTAGCTTTATTAAAAAGCAGCCTAACATTACGTCTAAGACCGCCCAGCCGTTCATTCCACCAAGGAACCACCTTGATGAGTGAGCGGTTCTGACAGGACAATTTTGGTGGTAGGATAAGAGAACTGCCTGTTGAATCTGGTCAACAATCATCTCTAAATCCACCACCGAGCAGAATCTGCTCTGTATACCCCCCAGGTTAAATTTAAGATCTTCCCTAAAGGAAGCCCAATTAGTCCTCCTAGGGTCTCTGTATGTTACCGTAATGTATGTTAAGCTAAGAGGTACCATACTCTGTAAATTAAAGCAAATATATCTGTGATCCAATGTGGATGGCTCACTAGACACATGACAATTTTCAATTTGATCAGAAGTATTCTGAGTCCCTAATGTTAGGTCAAAGACCTCACTTCTGTTAACAACAACAAAAGGTAGGTTCATTGCCCTGATTTAAAATGAAGAGGTTAGTACCCTTCAGAAACTCCAATAGGTGCTCCCCTCTTCGGTTGATGTCTTTGCTATCCCAAACCACATGATGAGAGTTAGCATCGACACCAACCAATAAGTCAAAATGATTCTTTTGACAAAATTCCACCAAAGACCCAAATTTAGGCATAGGTGGAAGTTCGTCTATATCATAAGGAAAATAAGCAGAGGAAACAATAAATTCCCAACCCTTATCCCCCTCATCAAGCTTCACCTGAACAATAATAAGGTCCCTAGAACAGTAGTCTCAAACAGGTGAAACATGTATGTTAATCCTAGCAAATACATAAGTCCGAGGACCACTATCAGAAATACGAGAAGTAAAAGAAAACAACTTATCTTCTTTGCAGTGAAGCCCCCGTATTCGGCCCTTATAGTGCCATGGCAGGTGAATAAGAGCAAGGTCATAGCAGCCCCCCACGAGCAGAAGACCCAAAAGGGCGGATGCAGCTCGGGAGTGTTGGAAGTTGATCTGAATCGCTCTCAGACCTATGACATTACAGATACCTAAGGTGGGCAAAGTTCCATGCCCTCCGCCATTGACTAGGCATCGGAAGGACAGTGGTACCCCGGAAACCCGATTCTTATCAGTGAGCCCGATCAGTTCATGCCCCTTTTCAGGAGCAATCACCGAAGCTATCAGTCTCCTGGAATTAGGATCCGAAAGTACCTTAAAGGTACCTTGGTCGACCCCAGAAAAAGCCTTATAGTTGGCCGCCTTGATGGCCTTTGCCGAAGCAAGATCAACCATTCAGGATAAAATGTTGTCCTATTGCTTCCCGACTACGACCCAAGACTCTCCAGTGCTCAGTCTTTAACCTCCCTTAGCGTCCCTACTACGACCCAAGACCCTCCAGTGTTTAGTCTTGAACCCTGGGATGAATACTTGGAGTCGAGCAAAAAGTTGGCTCACGTCCTGCGTACGTGTGTCCGCAGTACGATAAGCCATCTTCACAGGCTTGGGCAGTTCATTGTGGGAACAACCCTTAAGCAAGTCCCCTGTCCAAGAATACACCCATCTGAGAGCCGAGTAAGCCACTAACAGGTGAACTCATTTATACAAGTATAAATGAGTGTACCATTGCCCAAGAAATACTCCTTAAGCAGTGGCAAGGTCTCCCCAGAAGGGATTCCATCCACACCACGCAGGATCTTATCCAGAATAAGATCCACCTTAGCAGCCACCATCTTAGTCTGGAAAACCCTCCTTGATGATGGCTAACTGAAAAGAAGCCACAGCTTCGGTATAAGATCCAGGCTGAAAGCCCTGGGACCGCTTAGGAGGCCTCACCTCCTCAGAAGAGGGGGTGGACAACTGAGATCTGGTTCTCTTGCTAACACCAGGGATGTCAGCAAGAGAGTCAGACAGAGAAGCTAGTTGGGAAGTATCGTGCGGTAGTTGAGAGCTACCAGTGCCAGCAGCTTCCCTCCTAGCCACTCCAGACAAACATGTCTTTTGCGGACTAGGTTTACTCCCCGAGGCAGAGATAACATCAGGAGACTGCTACACCATCCCACCACCCTGAGGCACACCAGTGACCCCAGCACTCTCAGATGAGGTACCAGGACCACCACCTTCCGATGAGGCAGAGAAGCAGCCTCTCCAGAAGTGGTATTAAATTTTGAAAAAGTTTTAGAGGCCATGCCAAAAAACAAAACTGGAGGAAACATGTAAGGTCACCGTTCTTTACTATTTCACTGCTTAAATTCCAAATTAATTGAATAATTACTTAGCACACTCTGCAGTTTAAAAATAACTCTCTTTTAATTAACCATCATACAATACTAACGTTTTCAGCGTACAAACGCCATCATCAGGTATTTCACCCTTCTTTACAATCGAATCAAGATATCATTAGAACATTGCTATGGAACAGTAACTCTTCAGAACAAATTCGAAAAACTTCGTTCTTAGTACAGCTTTAAATTTAAATATAAATATAATTACAATTTAAAATAGATAAAACTCTAATATTTACAATTATAAACTTAATACACATTATACAGTAAAATAAAATAAAATAACTT
>AYEL01082812.1:0-18275 GCA_000484575.1 Olivierus martensii
TTCATTTTATTAGTGTAAGTTCTAACATAGTTTGTTCGTTTTTCTTCTAACACTTAATCGGTACTTTAGTTATAAGTTCTGATTTCGTTTCGTCGATTAGACGTTACGTTATTGTTAGATTGTTTTGTAGTTAATTATATTTAAGTTAGAACTTAGAAAAGACCTGAGCTCAGGCAGAACTCTGGAATTTGCAGAGTCGCTAACCGTTAGGCCTAGTTATAATTAGAATTACGTTCTAAAACGCAACTTTGCAAAACTATAAATTTCTTCACTATACAGTTCCTTCCATAAGGCATCTAACTTTTCTTAACTCGCATATCAGTCTTTCTTAGAAGATTAAATTAACTTCGCATTACCCATAACATATTTCCATGCTACTGACGGCTCCCAGTTTAGCTTGTCGTTAACAAAATTCTTTTTGTTGGCTCTTCTCAATATCTCTATTGCCTCGGTTATTGTGGGCTGCGTGTTTGTTGGCACTGACTTAATTCTTTCTACCTCTGCCCATTTAATTTCAATTTCGCTGCTATACGCCTCTACTGCTAGTGCTGTTATCAATTTTGCATTTTTCACATCTCTCTTGTGTTCATCAATCCTTCTTTTAATGGTTCTTGCCGTGACGCCTATGTACGCTTTTTCTTCATTTTCCTTTATGTCTCTTAACGGTATTCTATAAACTCCGCTTTTTTCTTGTTGTTCTAGTGGATCTTTATCATTCCTTAATGCATTGAAAAAAGTCAGATTTCTTCTTGCTGATAGCTGTTTTTTACTCTTCTTTGCTAATTTTCTCATGACATTTACACTCTTAAGGTGGTATGGCACTATCATGAAGTTCTTATCTTCTTTCTAGAAGAGAAGAGAAAGAAGATAAGAACTTCATGGTAGTGCCATACCATGAAGTTCTTATGCAAAGAAGAGTAAAAAGCAGCTAGCAGCAAGAAGAAATCTGACTCTTTTCAATGCATTAAGGAATGATAAAGATCCACTAGAACAACAAGAAAAAAGCGGAGTTTATAGAATACCGTTAAGAGACATAAAGGAAAATGAAGAAAAAGCGTACATAGGCGTCACAGCAAGAACCATTAAAAGAAGGATTGATGAACATGAGAAACGTGAAAAATGCAAAATTGATAACAGCACTAGCAGTAGAGGCGTATAGCAGCGAAATTGATATTAAATGGGCAGAGGTAGAAAGGATTAAGTCGGTGCCAACATACACGCAGCCTACAATAACTGAGGCAATAGAGATATTGAGAAGAGCCGATAAAGAGAATTTAGTTAACGACAAGCTAAACTGGGAGCCGTCAGTAGCATGGAAATATGTTATGGGTAATGCGAAGTTAATTTAATCTTCTAAGAAAGACTGATATGCAAGTTAAGAAAAGTTAGATGCCTTATGGAAGAAACTGTATAGTGAAGAAGTTTATAGTTTCAGTATAGGATTATGTTAATTGAACTGCTAATCTCGATGTTAGAAACACGATGTAATTTATCGAGATCGTGTAGTCCCTGTGTTGTAATTATTTACCAAGTTAATAAGTTATTTTATTTTATTTTACTGTATAATGTGTATTAAGTTTATAATTGTAAATATTAGAGTTTTATCTATTTTAAATTGTAATTATATTTATATTTAAATTAAAGTTGTACTAAGAACGAAGTTTTTTGAATTTGTTCTGAAGAGTTACTGTTCCATAGCAATGTTCTAATGATATCTTGATTCGATTGTAAAGATGGGTGAAATACCTGATGATGGCGTTTGTATGCTGAAAACGTTAGTATTTTATGATGGTTAATTAAAAGAGAGTTATTTTTAAACTGCAGTGTGTGCTAAGTAATTATTCAATTAATGTAAGGTCACTGCCCGGTTATCCTCCAATACGGGCGGAAGGCTAACTATGACAGGGTTTCGTCTGGTGCCCTGAAGGGACACTACATCTTTTACTACTCCAGTGCCACTCAACTCTCAGCACGATGCCTTACACCTTAGTTTGGGTAGGGCACTCTCTTAGTCTGGCTCCTCACCGTCAACCTGTCCAACATGGGAGACCCTACCAGTAACAAAGCTACTGCCGGCATAGCTCTCAGGATCCTTGGAACATGCAAGCTCCCTCACCACGACAAGGTGGAGATGCCATCAAGGGAGTTGTGTATCCCTAGTATGGATTTACAAAAATTAATGAAAATGTTTTGTGTTGTAGAAGAGTAAACATAATTTTCTAAATGTGTTAAGTGAAAACCGTGTTGTAGAAGTGTCGTGTTATATGAGAGTTTTTGCAATTTTCAAATTGTGTTAGAGCGAAACCATGTTGTAGGAAGCCATGTTATAGAAAAGACAACCTGTCCAACATGGGAGACCCTACCAGTAACAAAGCTACTGCCGGCATAGCTCTCAGGATCCTTGGAACATGCAAGCTCCCTTACCACGACAAGGTGGAGATGCCATCAAGGGAGTTGTGTATCCCTAGTATGGATTTACAAAAATTAATGAAAATGTTTTGTGTTATACCCTAGTATGGATTTACAAAAATTAATGAAAATGTTTTGTGTTGTAGGAAGTTAATATAATTTTCTAAATGTGTTAAGTGAAAACCGTGTTGTAGAAGTGTCGTGTTATATGAGAGTTTTTGCAATTTTCAAATTGTGTTAGAGCGAAACCGTGTTGTAGGAAGCCATGTTATAGAAAAGATACCTGTATATAGCTCTTGGAATTTTAGAATGTTTATATAATTTTTTAAACTTTTGAGTTTTAGAATGCCAAACATTGAAGATACTTAGGATTATAATTATCAAATTGATGATGGCTATGAAGTATAGCTGAAAAAGTTTTTCTATAAATAATTTTTAATTTAGCATGTGATTAAAATCATCATTATCTAATAAGTGCTAATATTTCATTCAATAAGTTTAACTCAGTGTTTTTACATTTTCAATTTCAAATTTTAAAAATATTTATTCTATTTTAGTTTCTAGCTTAATCTTTCATTTTAGACTTACCAACAATTTTGCTATCATACCATCCATTATAATCCATCCATTGACGTAGTAATTCTATTGGAGGTTGTGTGATATTATTCTCTAAAACAGGCAAATTTAAATCATCAATGAAAAAAATCAATTTATTTTCTTGTGGTGGTTTGTATATGCCTTGCTTTCTGAAAACAAAAGCAATTATTAATCTAAATTATATAATAAAATTTTTTAATTTTTTGAATCATATTTGATTAAATATTGAGTATCAATACAATAAACAATGATAGGAAATTACTGAGAATATCTAATGATGAAAAACATATATAATATATGAATACATGTAATTTTATTTAGAAATCATCTTCAAGTATATTACTTAAGGGAATGACAATAGAAGAAATTGGAAAGAAAGCTAATGTAGAAGATGCACTATTATATAGAAAAAAATGAAGGAAATAAGTGAGGTAAGAATTTATTAAAAAAACTGGAAATACTAATTTTTGAATAAAATACAAGAGTCAGTCAAATGAAAACCGGAAATATTTTTTTATAGCTCCTGTATTACAGACAGAGTTGGAACAAGTACACTATTTTTCAATGTAGTCCCCCTGCTTTTCGATGCATTTCTGCCACCGAGTTGGGAGGGCATGGATACCTCGGGAAAAAAATATTTTGGCTGCGCCTGCAACCACTTATGCACTGCCTGTTTTACCTCCGTGTTGGTCGTGAACTTGTGGCCACCTAAGGAGTCCTTTAGTGAGCCAAAGATGTGGAAGTTGAAGGCCGCGAGGTCGGGAGAGTAAGGAGAATGGGGAGGCACTCCAGATGCAAGTCCTGGATAGTCACCATGGTCGCACGAGCCATATGAGGTTGCGCATTGTCATGCTCGATGAGAACGCCTGTTGAGAGGAGTCCGCGGCGTTTGGTGCGTATAGCAGGTTTCAGAATGTCACATAGCAATTCACTATAAGTGGCACTGGTCACTGTCTTGCACTTATTGTAATGTTCCATTATGGGACCCTTGTGGTCCCAGAATAAGGTCAGAATCACCTTTCCTGCGGATGGCTGGCTGTGAACTTTTTCAGCTTTGGTGATGTTGAGTGCCGTCATTCCTTACTAGAGTGCTTGGTCTGTGGTTGGTAGTGATGGACCCAGGACTCGTCTCCAGTCACAATCCGCTCCAAAAAGGTGTCACCTTCAAGTTCGTAGCGGCGCAGCAGCTCCTGGCAGGCATCGACTCGTCTCTCCTTCATTTCGGATGCCCGAAATGAAGGAGAGACAGATCCAAGTATATAGATTCCAAGATCTATATACGGGTCAGCTGACGAGGGACCCATCTTGCGGCCACTTTCTGGTATTTCAGCTCATCATGGACAATATGCTGAGCAGAGCCATGACTGACCTGTAATGCCATTGCAATGTCACCGATGGTGACCCGTCTATCCTGCAGAATCATCTATTCTGCCACTGCAATCGCCTCGGCTGTCACAACAGGACGTGCCTGGCCTGGCCTCGGCGCATCCGCCAAAGTTGTTGTGCTGCTGCTGAATTTCTTACACCATTTGTACACCTGAGTCTGCGATACACATGCAGCACCATACTGTGCCAACATGTGTCGATGGATTTCTATTTGTTTCGTGCCTTCACTGTGTAGGAACGGATCATTCCACGCTGCTCTTCTTTGATGCATTCCAACAGAGGGGCCACAATATTGGAAACGCCCATATGCCTCCGCTGAGTCACGTGGGGATGCGGGACCAACGCCAATTGAGGGCAGGAGAGTCAACGTGCATGCGTACCGGGTCTGATCGCAATGGGAGTGGTTTTCGATTTTCTACAACGGTTTTCCAGTTTTCATTTGACTCAGCCTTGTATATATTAAAATATAATTACATGTCAATATCTCCCTCAACGGTGTCTCTACCTTGTTGTGGTGAGGGAGCTTGCACGTTCCAATCACCCTGAGAGCTATGCTGGCAGTAGTTTTGCTACTGGTAGGGTTTCCCATGCCGGACAGGTCAAAGGAAAGGGACCAGACTAAGAGAGCACCATTACCTAACTAAGATGTGAGGTATCATGCTGAGAGTTGAGTGGCACTGGGGTAGTAAAAGATGAAGTGTTCTGAATGATCTCTTCAAGACACCAGGTAAAACCTTATCATAGTCAGCCTTCCACCATATTGGAGGATAACCAGGTGGCAGTGCCAGAACTGATATATAAGGCACCTTTGTGCAGAAACTGGTTTGGTGCCCCTGCAATAAATTATTTAATTTTTGAAACTATATTTTTATTTTATGATCCGATTTTTGTATTAAATATTTATATACCTATCAAGACAACAGGACATTGAGTCAAAAATAATGATATATCCTGAAAACTAAACAAAAAAAGATAAACAAATGAAAGCATTCACAGCACTTATTTATTAAAATGGTAAAATATTACAAGAAAAAATATAATAATTTCAAAAATGTTTATAATGATACTTTTTAACTTTTGCACTGGCAAATCTTTCAATGATATTAGTCATGTCTAATTTATGTACTGTAATTTTTTGTGTTCTATTACAATTAACGATAAATTCAACAACTGTTCTTGGCTCATTGATGATCGTAAATAATTTTTTATGATTTTTTATTTAGAAAAACTTCTTTCTGCAGAAGCAACTGTAATCAACAGTGTCAAATAAATTCTTAATGGGATAGCTGCATTTGGAAATGAATCAATTAAATTATTATTGAAAATAAAATTCAGTACCTTTTTCACTGTCATATTTGTCCAAAATACTTTGTAAAGATTTTAATTCCTCGAAAAGAGATTGAACATCTATAGCATCTATTAATTTTAAATGTAAATATATGCATTGCTGTAGGATTTTATTTTCATTCCAATCTGACAAAATGCTTATTTACATTATTACTTTAAACGTATCATTGTGATTCTCTGAAAGTTGAAATCGTTCACTTATCGACATTAAAGCTGAATCGATTATTACTAAAAAAATGAAATTATAAAAGTTAATTCATCAAATTTATTAAAGTTACTGGTAATTCAATTTTTTCCAGACATTTTTGGCACCCCTATGGTTTAGCACCTTTGTGTAATGCACAACCTGCACATCCACTTCCACCAGCCATGCTGGGTGGTGACTCCTTTGGGTTTCCTTTTGTAAGTTCTTGCCTCATGTATGACAAAAACATTTTTTCTCGGGGGACTGCTTTCCGTCCCATCAAAGGGTTGACAGTTCTGATATTCATGTTGAGGGGGCTGGGGTTGCCAGCATGCTCCAGACCAGAGTGGAACAGTGGAGCAGTCTGCTTCTGCTTCTTCCTCTTCCATAAGTAAACCTAGTCCATGATGGGCAAGATTGTCTGAAGCAGCTAAGAGAAAGCAGAGGATGGCTAGGAGGGAAGCTCCTGATACCAGTGGTTCTCAGCTACCGGGTCACACTTCTCAACTATCTTTGTCTGATCTTCCTGTCAGTATCCCTGGTGCTGGCAAGCAGACCAGATCTGCAGTTTCTACCCCCTCTTCTGAGAAGGGTAGGTCTGCAAAAAAGAACTCTGTGCTCTCAGCCAGGGTTATATTCTGAAGTATTGACTTCTCTTTAGCTGGCCATTATCAAGCAGGGATATCCAGACTCCAAGATAGTCAATGAAGTCAATCTTCTAAAAGAGAAGATCATGGGCAGAATAGATGGAACTCCTTCGGGAGAACTTTTACCAATGTTCAGAGCTATATCTTGGACAATGGTGCACTCATTTATACTTGTATGAATGAGTTCACCTGTCAGTGGTTCACCCAACTTTTGGATGAGTTTGCTCTTGGGCAGGGGAATCATTTAAGGGTTATTCTTGTGAAAGACTTTCCCAAGCCTGTGAAGGTCAAATACTGCATTGCAGATATCCACACACAGGATATGAACAAACTTTTGGCTCAACTCCAAATCTACAATCCGGGATTTAAAACTGAGAACTGGAGGGTTCTGAGTTGAAGCAAGGATGCAAAGGGACAGTGCATCATTATGATGGTTGATCTTGCTTTGGCTAAGGCCATCAAAGCGGCCAATTTTAAGGCTCTCTCTGGGTTGATGAAGGGACCTACAAGGTATTTTCAGATCCTAATTCCAAGTCTAGATGACTGATAGCTTCAGTGATTGCTCCTGCAAAGGGGCATGATCTGGTCCGGCTCGCCGATAAAGATCGATATTCTAGAAGTGCCCTTGGCTTTCTGATTCCCAGATTTTGGAGGAGGCATGGAAGTCTGCCCACCTTAGGCACCTGTAGTGTTATGGATCTGAAGATGATTCAAATCAATCTCCAGCACTCCTGAGCTGTTTCTGCCCTTTTGGGTCAGCTGCTCATGAGGGGCTATTATGACCTTGCTCTTATTAAAGAGCCATGGCACTCTAAGGGCCAATCATGAGGACTTAACTGTAAAGAAGGTAAGTTGTTGTTTTTACTTCTGACAGTGGTCCTCAGACTTGTGTTTTTGTTAGAAATAACATAAATGTCTCATCTGTTTAGGAATTCTATTCTAGGGATCTTACCATGTTCGGGTAAAGCTTGATGATGGCAATGTTAGTAGGGAACTAATAGCTTCCTCTGCATATTTCCCTTATGATAAGGATGAACCGCCAACATCTGAATTTGTGCTTTTGGTGGAGTTTTGTCAAAAGAATCATTTTGATTTGTTGCCTGGTATTGATGCTGATTCTCATCATGTGATTTGGGGTAGCAAAGACATCAACCAAAGGAGGGAGCATTTATTGGAGTTTCTAATGCAGGGGTGTTCAATCTGTCAATCGCAATCGACGGTCGATCATGAAGCACTTTTTGGTCAATCTCTTGTTTATTCCTCCTTACAAATTCAATTAAAACTGAAAACATAATTTATTTATCATTATTTTGTATTATTTTTTAATTCTCTTTAAATGTATTGCTATTGTTTTTTATTTTTCACTAAAATTGTCAAATCACTAATTTTCTTATTATTTGGAAGTACAGTATACACATGAAAAGTTTCCAATATTAACTGATATTGCGCAAAAAAATTCTGTGGTGTTTCGAATCGACATACTTGTCAAAATCTGCTTTTTCAAATATGAACGTAAAAAAAATCAAGAAACCAAATTACAAATGATCATATGTATTGGAAGTATACACATGAAAAGTTTCCAATATTAACTGATATTGCGCATTCTGTTGTGTTTTGGATCGACATGCTGATCAGAATCCGTTTTTTTCAGACATGAACATCATAAAAAATCAAGAAATTAAATTACAAATGGTCATTTGGATGATTGTCTCCCATTGGCCAGCCACTTCTTCAAATTAACCTGATGATGAAAATATTGCAAGCTCCAAACAATGCCAAATTTCATATTAATTTTCTTTTAATCAACCAGCATTTCCTGGTTCTTATAAGTCTGTAATCAATCTGTTGTTTTTTCTAACTTTAGTTTTCTAAAATAGAGAAATAGATATTTTATTTCAATATATTTTTTTTATATGTTGAATTAAAATAATTAAAAGCGATAATTAAATTTTTAAATACACAAATAAAGTTTTAGGGCTGGGAGAGTGGATCCTCCGAAGTGAATGAGTGCATTTAACTGCATAGTTGTACTAATCAGTTATCAGGTTGAGGGAACTTAATCTTAATAAGAGAGTAGATCGACGAATAACTTATTATAGAAAAGTAGCTCGCATAGTAAAAAAATTTGAATATCACTGTTCTAATGGGTACTAACCTCTTCGTCTTAAATAAGGGCAATGAACCTACCTTTGTTGTTGTTAACATGAGGGAGGTCATTGACCTAATGTTAGAGACTCAGAATATTTCTGAAATAATTGAGAACTGGCATGTGTCTGGTGACACAGATACATTTGCTTTAATTTGCAGGGTATGGTACCTAGTCAGGTCACATACAGAGACTCGAGGAGGACTAATTGGGCTTCCTTTAGGGAAGACTTAAGTTTAACCTTGGGGGTATACAGAGCAGGTTTTTCTCAGTGGTGGATTTAGAGATGACGGATGACCACATTCAATAGGCAATTTTCTTATCTTATCATCAAAATTGTCCAGTCAGGACTGCTACCTCATCAAGGAAGGTTCCTTGGTGGAATGAACAGCTGGGCAGTCTTAGACATAATAATAGAAGCCTTTTTAATAAAGCTAAAAGGACAGGTGATTGGGACACATATAGAAGTGCTCGCACCTGTTATAATAAGGCCATTTTTTTCCTTGCATATTTTATGCCCCCTTTCCAATCAGGGAGATTACTAAGGGGACGGGGCCAGTTCCACCCCCTTTCCAATCAGGGAGATTACTAAGGGGGCGGGGCCAGTTTCCAACACGGAGCTGCACCCACACCCATGGAGGGGGGCCAGGTGGTGAAGGACGGAGATCACCAGGCCAAGCCCAGTACCCCAAAAAAATCCGGGACCAGACCCGGGACGCAAACTCGGGTCCTCCTGTGTGGCTAATAAGGCCATTACAAAGGCTAAAAGATCTTCCTGTTTGTCAGGGAATGGAAGATATACCTGATGTATCCAGACTTGTGAAGATAATGTCTAGAGGAAAGTTTTACCAGATTGGTCCTATTAGGTTGCCAGGTGGCAGTATGACTAGTACTTGCAAGGACTTTTTAAAGGAACTCTTTTGAATACACTTTCCTGGGTCTACTTTAATTGAGGTTTCATCCTTGTTATGTTCCGAAGCTATAGTCACAACCAATTATATGTACCTCGGAGGAAAAGGTGATAACTTAGATGACTCTTTTGAATAGACAGACAAGGTCAATGTAAACAAATAACAATTTATTATCTGGTCGCTAATACATTACAGACTCAGACTGTGTCAGGAAGACTAAAAGCATACAGCCGGTAAGACAAAGACACTGACCCCCAACAACCAGTAGGAAGAGAGAGGCGAATCCCCAGATGCCGTAGACGAGAGTGACCACAAAGATACAAGTGACCTTACCCTACATCACTTTTGGTTACATGACCCGTGACATGCACACAAGAGTAAACAAGACTTTACATACATACCATTTCTCTCCCGTTACAGTTGATACCAAACATACTCCCTAGGTAAACATTATCGATTACTTCCCTGACTTACAATAATTTTGTGTTCGACTGACAGGTAATTACAATGACAATCGCGCTTTCAATTTATTCATTTCTGGTAAACGTTTTTTTTTTAACACAATCACATAGTAATTAATATTATTAATAATTTGTATACATAATACAAGATTACATCTAATCATAGTCACTGTGACTGAACCGTCTTAGTGGTTTACTACAACGCTCGCTATGTGTGATTCTCGGACTTGACCCAATTCTGGGTTGATTTTGAGCACTCATTAAATTTCCTGACAGGAAATCTACCATAGCCTTCGCCGACTAACCTCTGTCCTGACCATTCAATTCATGACTATCAATACGCAATTCCGAATTGTCGTCCAAATAAGTGAACATAGGAGGATGTAACCTATTTTCTAAATGACTAATATGCAATTGATTAATATGAACCTTCCTAATTGTGTTATTGGGACTAACTCTATCTAGATACAAATATTGAGTTAAGTGTTTACATATTCTACCAGGGATCCACTTTACTGGTTCTTTTTCCTCCCTATGACAGACTAAGACAGGATCTTTAATGTTGAACTGTTTCAGAGGGGCTCTGCGGCTATGTGAAGGCAGATTTGATGGCCTATTAAAATGTTGGTAGGACTGATCTTGAGTAGACTGACTAGAGTCCAAAGCAAATTTGACTTGCTTACAGATTTTTTGTTGACTACATTTGACTTTGGGTTTATGCATGACAGTGAGGATCTAGGGACAAACGTTAACATAAACGACATCGGAGAGTACCCTGTAACAGATGACGGAGTAGACCGATAGTTATACAGACAACGATTTAGGACCTCGGACAAGGGCAATTCCCCTGCTAACAAGACTTTGTTTAACATATGTTTAAAGGTTTGGACTGAGCTTTCCGCTAACCCATTTGATTCGGGATTATACGGTGGAGAGAAAAGTAATTTAATGCCTTTCTTTCTACAAAAATTTTGAAACTCTCTTGATTGAAAGGCAGGCCATTATCAGATACCATTCAAACCGGAATTGAAAAACGAGAAAAAACTTCATTTAATTTGGACATAACTGCTGAGACATTTGTAAATGGCATTTGAAAGCATTCCACCCATTTGGAGTAAGCATTTATGATAATTAGAAAAGTTTGACGTTGGAAATAAAAAAAAATCTAAATGAATTTTATCCCATGGGTGCTTGGGTTTTGGCCACAGGAACCTGACTGTCTTATTCCTGTGCTTTTGTGTTTTTTGACATACCTCACATGACTGTACAGCTTTTTGGATGTTGTTATTCATTTCTTTCCACCAAACATAGGACCTAGCGAATAGTTTTGACCAAAGGACGCCGTTATGACCTTGATGAATAATTTTTAACACATCTGACTGTAAGGATGTAGGAATGACTATTCTGTCTCCATAAAACAAGCAATTTTTTGTGACTGATAGATAATTACGTATGTTATAATAGTACTTTAATTCTGGGTCAACAGGCTTTGACCATCTAGTCTTAATATAACTTATTACCTTTGACAATACTCTATCATTTAAGGTGTGCTGGGAGACTCTTTCCGGAGAAATCAATGGTGTCAACAAAAATAGAAAATTACAATTTTGATCAAGAAGTTGTGCCTCACATGGTAGGTGAGACATGGCATCAGCTTCTGGAATTTTTGCTCATTTTTTGTAAAAAATTTTGTAATTATAGGTGGATAAAATGACTGACCAACGAATAATTCTACGCAGTTCCTGGAATACTCCTAGACTCTGAAAATAATGATTTTAATGGCTCATGATCCATAAATATAGTAAACGGCCATCCATAAAGGTATTTGTGAAACTTGGTGACCCCAAATATGACTGCTAAAGCTTCTTTATGCAACTGACTGTAATTTTTCTGTGCCTTTGTTAGTGAAGCTGATTCAAAAGCTACTGGAAGCTGTTGGTTCTACTGCCCCTGTGATAAGACTGCTCCCACACCATAGGCAGATGCATCTACAGTTAAGTAAAGGGGTTTTGTTGGATCAAAAAAAAACTAGTAAAGATTTCTCGGACAAGGCACACTTGCTTTTCTGAAACGCCAGTTCACATTCCGCGGACCAAACGAACTTTTCTTCTTTACGTAATAATTTATACAATGGTTGAAGCAAATCAGGACCCATTGGGATAAAATTTCTATAAAAATTTAACATTGAGATGTATGACTTCAGCTACATGACATTTGACGGTGTTGGACAACTCAATATCTTTTCAATTTTTCGTTTCGACGGTTGTTTACCATCCCCAGATATCCAAAAACCTAAAAATTCTAATGACCTGACAAAAAACTCACTTTTTTCTGTATTCAATTTTACATTAAATTTCTCCAATCTTGCTAATACTACCATCAGCACCTCTCGACACTCTTGTTCGTCTTTTCCCCAAATTAGAATATTGTCTAAATAGCATGCGCAATTCTTAATGTCTCTTAAAATGTTGTCCACGACCATCTGAAAGATTGCTGGGCTGGAGGCCAGTCCAAAAACCAGTCGATTATATGTATATAGGCCAATAATGGTATTTACCATTAACAATCATTTACTCTGCTCATCAACTTGTAGCTGTAAGTAAGCGTTTGTCAAATCTAAATGACAAAAAATAAATGATCCAGTAAAATTATCAAAAAATTCATCTATATGCGGCAAAGGATTACGGTTAATCATTATTTGGGGATTTACAGATTTTTTGAGGTCCACACACAGACGTAGTGTCCCATTTTTCTTTGGCATGCAAACTAATGGTGATGCCCACTGACTATATTCTACCTTGGAGATAATATCTCTTTCCACTAATCGGCGTAATTCCAACCTTACTTGATCTCGCAATGCATATGGAACATTATACGCTCTTTGAAAAACAGGTTGGGCATTTTCCTTTAACCTCACAGTAACTTCGAACTCCTGAATAGGACACTCATTGTCAGATTTTAAAAAAACACGTGGAAATTGGTTCGCTAAATCTATTAACAATTTAGACCTAGATTCCTCTGGTGCTGAAACAAAGGCATTACAATCAGATTCTATTGAAACTGGAGTTTTCCCCCACATCCAATCCATTAAAAAGGACTCTCAACTGGGTTTAAAAACACTTAGCCAATTTCTCCCTAGGATGGCCTGGCAGGATAATTGGCTTACAACAACAAGAGGAAGGCTAAAGTGAACATTGTTAATTTTTACATCCACTTGAAAAAAACCCACAAACATCTAAATTGTGTCCATTTGCAACAGCCAGTTTCTCAGAAAAAGGCAGTAATAACGTATCTCCAAACAAACTTTTAAATTTGACGAAAGACATTAATGTAATTACACTACCCATGTCTACCAGGAATTTTACTGAACAATTATTAATGCCGATATTAATATATACGGTTTCCTGAGACTTACTATCCTTACAATTATTTACATTATGGCATTTTACATAAACTACCTCTACTGGTAAGCTTCTCTCCTGATAATTTGACAATTTTTTACCTTTGTTCTCGTTCAATTTCCTCCTGGATTGACAACAATCACTTATATGACCGTTATGTCCACAATTATAATATGTCCAAGCTTTTGCTGGACAGAACACTGGTTTGTGTTTGACGTGACAATAAAGGCATCTTTTAACTGGTTTACTTTGTGGTGCATGACTTGTCAGCGGTGATGATACAGGTTTTTTCCTATGTATACTAGGACTTCTGCAATGGCTTGGTGATGACTGTGAATGTCCCTGACCATTTTTTATCATAATTACTTGATGTGGCGATTGATTCGATGACATCTCCAAATGGGATCATTCGATGGTTTCAAATTCTTGGACGAGTCTGACTGTTTGATCCCATGTAAGCTCATCAGGCTGAGATAAAAGTTTCCTAAGTAACTGTTGGTTTACAATTCCCGAGATTGGGCGATCTCGCAGCACTTGTTGAAGAAACTTTCCAAAATGACATTCCGACTAAAGTCTTCTTAGTACCGAAATGTATTGAGTTAAACTTTCATTCTCGGCTTGCTGGCATGAATAAAACTTGTATCATACTGCAATTAAACAGTTGTTTGGAGAATAAAAATTCCTTAAGCTTTCTTCGCAGAACTCAAAAGAAACCTCTGACATTGAATATTAATATATACAGCTTCCTGAGAGTTACTATCCTTACAATTATTTACATTATGGCATTTTACATAAACTACCTCTACTGGTAAGCTTCTCTCCTGATAATTTGACAATTTTTTACCTTTGTTCTCGTTCAATTTCCTCCTGGATTGACAACAATCACTTATATGACCGTTATGTCCACAATTATAATATGTCCAAGCTTTTGCTGGACAGAACTCTGGTTTACTAACACAATACAGACTTGGACTGTGTCAAGAAGACTAAAAGCATATACCTGGTAAGACAAAGACACTGACCCCCAACAACTGGTAGGGAGAGAGAAAGAGAGAGGCGAATACCCCTAGATGCCGTAGGCAAGGATGACCACAAAGATACACATGACCTTACCCTACATCACTTCCGGTTATGTGACCCGTGACATGCACACAAGAGTAAACAAGACTTTACCATACATATCAATCCTGTCTGCAGGAACAATCTGACCTCGATGGACGTGTTTATCATGCCAAGAGGAAGGATTGGGGCCTTGTAAGGAGGGTGATCAATCAGTCAAATATTAGGTGGGCTTTAAGTGTTTTTAAGCCCTTCAAGTTGGCAGGACCAGATGGTATTTTGCTAGTGTTTTTGCAACAGGGCATTGACATCCTGGCCTCTCCTTTATGCTGTGTCTTTTGGGCCTGTTTAGCTTTTGGCTATGTTATGGTCCTGGAGGTAAGGGTTTCTTTTATACCTAAGTCTGCATATGGTTTTTATACTGGGTCTAAGTCTTATTGTCCAATCAGCCTGACATCTTTCTTATTGAAGAAGTTGGAAAGGCTGGTGGATAGATTTGTCAGGGATGGGGCCTTATTAAAGACCCCTCTCTGTCGTAGTCAATTTGCCTATCAATCTGGTAAATTGACCAAAAATGCTCTCCATAAGGTTGTGTCACTCTTTGAGAGACCTATTGGGTACAAGGAAATTTCTTTAGGAGCATTTCTTGATATCTAAGGGGCTTTTGACTCAACTTCTTTTGCACAAATTAGCCTTGCTGCTAGCAGACATGGAGTCTGTTCAATGATTATTTGTTGAATTGGCTCCATGCTGAAGCATAGAGTTGTTTATAGCACATTCTATGATGAGGAAATTAAGATTCTCACAGACGGGTTGTCCGCAAGGGGGAATACTTTCTCCCTTTCTTTGGTGCCTTGTGGTGAATGAATTATTAACTACACTCAATGGGAAAGGTTTCTTCACTGTTGGGTATGCTGATGATATAGCCATCATTGTGGTGGGAAAATTTTCCAGGTCTGTATCTGAAGTGCTTCAGACAGCTCTCAATACATTATTATTGAAAGATTAGTGGGTGTACTCGTAGGTTTGACCCATAGAACAACGAAAAGAAGGGAGAATTAAGGAAAGGTAAGTATAGGTTAAGAGATTTCTGCCAGAAGAAGTGTGGCAGACCACTAGAGGAAAGAAGAAAACTAAGCAACCAAGTTCCCAGAGAACTCTGAGCACCTGCATCAAAATTTTTTAAGAAAAACAATACATAAATTCAAAACAAAACTAAAAGACAAAATCCAAAAACAATGGCTACTCAAAGTGCCAAAATCAAACACTCATTGGGCAGCAGTTAAAACAGTCTAGTAAATTCTGCCCAAAAAGAATTCCTAATTGTAGTGCACACCTGTTGCAGTCACAAAATCTATGAAAAAGGTCTGTTGAGGTTCAAAACAACAACAAAATGGCTAGTCATTAGTTCATCTTCTTAGATAAAAGACTATCCAAAAAACAGTCAGCTTATGATGTAAATAGACATCACATAGCTAGCCTGGTTAGGAGTTCTATCAGAACAAAGACTTGAAGATCCGTCTTGGAATGCAGCACCAAACAATCACTGAAGAAGCACATAACTCAAATTCTCTCTTGGCAGCTGTTCAAGCACTCACTGAAAAAGGCACAAAATACTTGATCCATCTTGGAATCTTGCACCCAACCAGGAGAAAAGAATAAATCACAAAATCCAGCATAGTATTAATTACTCACTGAAGGAGCACAAAACACAAATTCTCACTTGGCTGCTGCAAGCACTCACTGGAGAAGGCATGAAACACTTGATCCAACTTGAAATCTTGCCCAAATCACATCCAGAAGAAAAGCACAAATCACAAAACCTAGCAAAGATCCAAAACAGAGCCACACTGAAGAGAAACACTAAACACATCACAAATTTGTGGCCAATGCTAAACAAATTAAAGAACAGAAAACACCCAATCCCACTGGGGTCAAGGCAGAAAACATAGCAGATGATGTACACTTTAACCTTCACTAACTTGTAAGCCTTGATCTGGTCTGTGGCCAATGCTAAACAAATTAAAGAACAGAAAACACCCAATCCCATTGGGGTCAAGGTAGAAAACATAGCAGATGATGTACACTTTAACCTTCACTAACTTGTAAGCCTTGATCTGGTTGGAACCTTGACACTGAACACATGGAAACCACACAACATTAGAATCAGCTGGAACCAGCAAAACTCTTCCAGCTGAATTCATCAGACACATAACACAAGAACATCGCAATGACCATTCCATAGATCCTTAGTCCAAAGGTTGAAATCGAAGCCGTTCACCCACTTCCAGAGTTTTGGTAGTCCTAGAGAATTCTGTCAAGGCTTTAAACAATTTTTTCTTTTTGATAAAGAATTTAAATTTGCAGGGCCAATTGTGACCAGAATTTAAAACAGTGAACTGCAATCTATTTCTATCACTGTTAAAGAGAGCACAATCAAAAATGTAATGTTCCACATTTTCAACCATATTTGAGTCACATCCACATTTATCCCTGTCTGAAAGTTGAAATCTATGCAAGTATTCACAAAAGTTCCCATGTCCCATTAAAATCTGTGATATATAAAAATTAGATCTAAAGAACTTATTCCTGAGGAAATCAGCAATGTCCAGAATAAATCTAAATATCAACCTTCCAGTTTCTGCTTCTTCCCAATTTTTTTGCTAAGAATTAATCATAATCTTTTTTATAATTCCTTTTATTAAAGTAGTAGGGACTCTACCATAAGAATTATGTAAGTTAATAGTGCAGACTTCCTTAGCAAGTTTATCAGCAATCTCATTGCCAATAATACTCAAATGGCCTTTGACCCAGTGCAAGCTGATTACATAATTATCCTTGAATTGTAAGTATTTTTCTTTTATCATTTTAGCCAGTTTCATGTTACTCCTTTCCTTGTTAATGATCATCAGAGCTGTTAAACTATCACTAATCACTTGAAAGTCATTATAATGATGGTTATTACTTTCAATATAATTCAAAGCCCTGAGAATTGCAGATAATTCTGCCTTACAATAGTACAGTGGCTAGCCAGCTTAAAGTAAGCCTGATATTGGATTCTGTTGATGTAAAACAACCAATGCAGCTCCAACACCTGGTGATTGAGATCCGTCCAAAAAATTCTTAAGACCTCAGGACTAACTCTCAAATCCTTGTGAATAATAATTTTCTTATCAGTTGCTGGATGCAGGTTCAAGTCTTTTTGAGTCCATTCTACAGGGTGAACCAAAATGAACGCAACAGCAGTGAAAAAGTTAAAGTCCGATGTAAGTTAAAAATCGTATTTATATCAGCTGGTATGAAATAAGAATTCAGAAAAAATATCGAACGTTATTGTTTACACGGAATGAATACTCCAAACAAGAAAAAGTGCAGAAAATCGAAAAATAAAAAAAAGTTATAAACGGAATATAAACCAATGATGATAAACCAGAGTAAGATGCATCGACAGCCGCCGCCATGTTATTTCAGTCGCGCGACGCGTTTCATGTCATCACGTGATCAACACGATGACCCATCGCTTTATTCAAATTAGACGAAGTCGACACGCGCTACTTCGAACATTATCAAGTAGCGAACGCGTTTTTACTTATTTCATTTTCCAATATTAACTTATTTTCATAGTTTGTCAAATATCTTTTATATAAAAATGTCGAATAACATGTAATTATTATTTTACTTCTTTCAACGAAAGAAAAGCTGCCTGTTATGATACGTATTTAAAAAA
>AYEL01082820.1:0-33836 GCA_000484575.1 Olivierus martensii
TGTAGCTACCTCATCAATTCCGGCTGATATTGATCAGCTCGTATCGAATAAACAGTGCCAAATTTCTCATTAAAAATTTCAAGAAAATTCGTTTTTCTGTTCTTTTCTTGTTTGTTTTTATTTTGCATTAAAATTTGTATATGAAATCTTTACTTTTTTTAAATTTTATATTTTTTTATTCTAATGTTTATTATAAATAAAGTTTTTTAAATTTTTAATGAGTGTTACTTTATGTGCGGCCCGCAAAAATATTTTAAAATTTAAATTGGCCCGTTGATTAAAAAGGTTGCTCACCCCTGATTTAGATGAAATTCAAATAACGGTAATAGTTATGTAGTTATCATTTGCTTTCTGAATTTTATGTCGTTTTTTAGCAAGTAAAGTAAACAATGAGACTGTTCAAAATCCATCACGAATCACACAATACTGACTGGTAAGAATTGCCTGATTTTCAGTTAGGCGGAATTTTAACATTTCTGTAAACTCTCTTGATTTTCTGTGATCTGGAATTTATTAATATCTCGGATCACCCAAATTGAAATTTAGCACATTTTCATATAACCAGTCATTACTACATGTACAAATTAACATGTTTATAAATAGTCTGATAGAAGTAATTCATGCATGGCTTATATTCCATTTTTAAATTAAAAAGAATTAAAAAAATATTTCATTCTCCTAAGACTAAATTTGATAAATTTTCAATGTTTAAAAAGTAATCAAGAAAAGATTTAAGAAATGTTGCAGATCATTTGCCTTTAACCTTTTTTCGTCAATGATATTTTTTTAATTTTAGACAATTATCATTCCATTTGATTATCAAACTTGATCATGTTTATCATTACTTAATGACGCTTTTGGAAATTCCCTCATCCATCTTTCCTTTTTTATATATATAGAGGGGGTTTCTTCTTTCAAATATTATCTGTTATAACGTACCTCTTCATAAAAAGAACAAATATGCAAAATATGCAAACTTATGTTGCATTGTTTATTATTAAATCTCAAGCACATGTATAGAATCTGCTAATTTTTTTTTTATTTTTTTTTCTTTACTACTACAATGGACATGTTTTGATTGTATTATTAAAATAAATTCTCAAGAGAGAATAAAATATTCACTATAGACTAATTTAATCTAACGATAGTGAATATTTCAAAGTGACTATTAAAAAATAATATCACATGAAAGCATTGAACTCGTCGAGATAAATATTGAAAATAATTAATAAAGTAAAATAAAATGAATAATTTATTTATTTATTCTTATAATTTGAAAATTATATACCTTTAGGACTTCATTAATAAAATAAACTTTTTGAAAAGTTTTTATGGGGGTGAGTTAAATTAAAATACGTGCCAAAAATAGAAACAATATTTATTATTCATATAGCAATTAAATGTCATTGAATTTTTACTGTTTTAAAGTGAATATATGATACAAATATAGACCAAAGGTTTACAAAGCAAACAGAGATGGGCATAGTATTTATCTCCAATAGCCAGTTGATTACAGATGAGTTTGTTATGTTAAACACCTCTTTTCATTCATACTGAAATATTTCTTTAGATATTAAATAAAAGTAAACTATTAGTTAAATATTAATAATATAAAAAAAGACAAAACAGAGCAATGAAAGACAAACTAAAAAATTATTGATTATTGAAATGGTCAATGCTGCAATTTAATAGAATAAATGAGAAAGAAACTTTTAAATAAAACAAATCAGTTAAGATTGATGAATCAATCATTTGATTATTTCCATTATTTAATTCTTTACATCTTGTTGTTGAAATATAGATATACTTGTTAACACAGTCATTTAATATATTTTCATTTTGACATACAATCAATTTTACAACCCATCTCCACTATAATGTTTGGCTGTCCTGTCTAAAATTGCTTACCACCTTGGAGATTCATATTCAATTCCAGAAGATTTTACATCTTGGAGCCCAGATTCAATTCCAGATTATTTTATAACCTTGTGGACCCAGGATCAAATTTATATGATTCTACAACCTTAAAGGATTCAGTTTTCCATTGTTTATTACTACTACTAAAATTATTACCATTATGGGTCATTAATCAAACTAACAAGCCAAACTTCCCCTGCCGGATAAAGTTTTAAGTTATATTTTTAGAATAATTATTTTTCGAATTAAAGCTATGGTGCCACCATCTATTGAGTTAATAATTAAATATTAAACTTTTGGTTTATCCCGTTTGTTCGTTGTTTATAATTGAATATTATGGGTCATTTTTTAAGTTATGATATTTTCAACTTATGATAGGATTATCAAAACATAACCTCATCATAAGTTATAATGTGTATTATATAGGATGTCCATAAATTATTCACCGGTTTAAGAATTGTAAATGATAAAAAACCTGAAAAGATATCAAAAAGTATGAAGCTTCCTTTACATTGCTTTTTATGGTGTATAATTACCAAAGACTGTAAAGCACTTACAAGCAGTCTTAAAAACACTTAAATCACTATTTATGAGTAACGTTTTTGGCAAATAAATGCCATCTTCAGCTCATACAGTATGTTAAAGAATAACTAATTGCAATTAGTTATTCTTTATTGTATTGTATGAGCTGAAGATGGCATTTATTTGCCAAAAATGTTACTCAAAAATAAAATGATTCAAGTGTTTTTAGGACTGCTTGTAAGTGCTTTACAGTCTTTGATAATATCAAAAGAGATTTATTGAATTTTATTCTATAACTCAAAGAATTTTTTTCAAATGGTTTAGAACCATTCAATTCCTCAGAACATTCTATTATTTGCTCGGAGAATATCTAGCCTGTACTCAATTTCCCTCCTTATGTTCTTAAGCATTTGTAGGGTCACAGTTGTAATTTCTTGAATAATCCTGTCTCTCAACTCTGTTACATTGTTTACTTTTCTTGAATATGTTCTGTCCTTTATGTAACTCCAGAAAAAAAATCCAGAGGTGTAATATCAGGAGAGAGTGGTGGCAATGAAAGGGTCCACCTAGACCAGATGTGTCCAACCTTTTGGCTTCCTTGGGCCACATTTGAAGAAAAAAATTGTGCTTGGGCTGCACATAAAATATATTAATTCCAACAATACTTTTTAGGCAACCAGATAACCACATGGTAATGCGGAGGACCTGGGTCCGGCATCTCCTGAAAAGTTTTTTTGGGGTTCGAGTTGGGCAAGGCAATACTGTCCTTTACCATCTGGCCTCACCTCCATGTGTGTAGGTGCAGCCCATGGTTGGAACTGGCCCCGCTCCTTAGTAATCCCACTGATTGGAAAGGGCATAAAACAAAAAAAAGTTAGTTGTTAAGCAAAAATTTAGTAAATAATGTACAATATATGATATCCACCATGACAAATAAGTGCAAAAATATCGTAACATAATAATCTTTGATTTGCAGTAAATCTTTTTTTGATTTCTTTTCAGGTTTTTCTATCATTTACAGTTCTTAATCCAGTGAATAATTTATTGACATCCTGTATACTATTAGAACCCTTAATGAATGTATTTTCATAATATTTTTGTCTGACCTACCTGATTACACTTTATTCGAGGCCAAAAAATTGTCAAAAAGTCAGTTTTTTATAAAAAATATAAACAATATCAAAATTAGATGCCAATAAAACTTATAATACAATGAAGTTGATAAATATAGTTCTAGAATTCTAACAAACTGCTTAATTTCCAAGTGATAATTTATAAAAATCAACACATTCATCACTTCTCTAATGAGAGATGCATCAGCCTGCTCCAGTGGGAGGCTTTCCATCAGAAAACGATAGAAATGCAAGCACACTGGTTCTAAGTGTAAAGAAGGGTAGAGCGACTCGAAATCATAAATAGCCAACATCCTCCCTTTCACAGCATCCAAATTCTTAACTCTAACATCGACGTCGTAATTTTTGTTGACCTTTCTGTCTCTCCTAGTATTCCGTTGCACCAATTTGCAACTGTCTTCTCTAACTCGTACGTAGGTGACAATCTTTTCTCCACTATTGGCCGGCACTGCACAGGCGTCTTATGCACTTTAATATAAGCGAAAATCCTCAGGCATGCCGGTGCTTCTTGCTTTCTAACTTTCCAGACTTCCGGGAATTTCTTATGCCTAATAATTGCTGATGCATCTCTCATTAGAGAAGTGGCTTATCTTATCTGTTATAATTCTTATTTTGCTTTTAGAGGTAAGATATATAGACAGTAGGGGTTCCTATCGGAAACCCAATGGCCGGTACACTGGCCGAGATAGTTCTAAGTGCAGTGGAAAAGCAGAAGTTAGGTTTGTTCCAGAGCGATATAGTGATGTATGTTAGATACATAGATGATATATTGGTAGTTTGGAATAATGCCCAAAAATTAGACGATTTTACTAGGGAGTTCACGCTAGAGCATTATGGTCTCAAGTTGAAGAGAGACCAGCTTAGTGACAGTTGTATTCATTTTCTAGATCTGCAGATAAGTGTGAAGCAAAGGAAAGTTGTAACAAGTGTATACTGGAAACCATCATATAGAGTGGTCCTTATGCCGGAATGGTTGAATGACTCGATCAGTTATAAAAAAGCAGCCTTCCGAAGTTACTATAGAAGAGCGTTGGCATATTGTGGTGAGGAAGAGGATCTAATTAAAGAGTTGGAATATATAAGGGATGTAGGTAAAAGGCACGGTTACAGTGAATCTTTTCTTAAACAGGTATTTAGGGGAGTTAAGTTAAGACCGAGGAAGGAAGGAGAGGTTGCTAGTGAGAGAGAGAATTTCTTACCAATTCCGTGCCACCTTAAAAACCTTAAAGTAGTGAAAAAATTGGCGAAAAGGGGTAAAAAACAGGTAGCACCGAGGAGAAATCCGACCTTATTCAGTATCCTGCGTAACGAAAAGGACCAGCTAGAGCAAAACGAAAAGAGGTGTGTTTATAGAGTGCCTATAACAGATAACAGTACGAAGGAAGAATTGGTATATATTGGGGTGACTTCTAGGACGATTGCGAAGCGTATGGAGGAGCACAAGAAAGGCATAAAGCTAGCAAGGCTTAACACATTGTTGGCCATAGAGGCTTATAATAAGGGTATCAGTATAGATTGGAAGAAAGTAGTGCAGATAAGCCTGTGTTGGACCGTATGCAGCCGACAATAACTGAAACGGTAGAAATATTGAGGAGGTCAAGGAAAGAAAAGATTATTAACGATAGAATAGCCTGGAAACCTCCCCCGGCTTGGAGATATGTTATAGCCAATATATAGACGGACATGTTTTTTGCAAAGTAGGTTTAGTAATCTTTAGAGGTTGGGCTGGATTGTTTATTTAAATATAATCACACTTTAATGCACTATTAGCAGTAGAGACATCTTAACTTAAAACTCTTTTAATTATAACAAACGTTTTCGACTAATTACAGTCCTCTTCAGGTTAATACACACTCTTACCAAAACATAAACATACTCGCTAGCCCGCTGAGCCCGCAAGATAGGATATTAAGCTGCTCAACAGGCGGATAGCCTTTCAGCGGCGTGTGACGTAGGTAAGGATGAGTGGCGAGACGTTAGACAAGGACGGACTCGGAGACAACGTTTGTGAGAACAAACATCTTCTTTTATTGGAGAGAAGTTACTTTACAAAACATAACCCGACAATCTGGGTTGGAGGACAAATACCTTGTTACAAGTTCTCTCTCACGTCGATGCTGGATGGGTCGACGATGACCGGGTTGGAAGAGCTGGAGACAGTTCCTCAAAGAAGTCGGAATCTGGAGTAGGTTAGTTGGGAGGCGAAGGATGAGGGAGATGGTCAGAAGCTGAATTCTTTCGTTGGGTGGCTAACTTGTCTGCTCGCCGATCCTGACGGGAGGTATCTCGGCCTGGCTGGGTCTTCGACAATGGAGCACCAATTGTCCTTTACGGCGTATACAGCCTGCCTTTAGGGACAAGCTAGCACGTCCGAACACTTCGGCAATCTGGAACCAACTGTCTGTTTCTTTTTCGGATTCTGTATTACTAGGTTGGTCAAGACAAAAGAACACAATTCTTCCTGGGTCGTCGCTATGACGAAACATGACTTTTAGTCCACAAGCTCGGATTCCGATCGCTCCCTACCATTGTTTATTAAATCATCTGCAGGTGGGGTCCATAGTCTCTGGACATCTGCACAGACACGATCCCTCGTCCACGATACGTAAACAGTTTTGTTTCCATAATTTACGATCTCGGGGACGAAGTTTCGCGTCGAGTTATGTAATCCAGTAGATGTTTCGACTATTGTTTTTTATTCTTTCGGAATTGGTGGGAAACGGAACACCTCGGTCCGGCTGGGAGAAGGACACCCTCGCCCGATGTTTTATCTCGAAATTGTTAACCCCGTTAATTTACGATCGGGCGTGAAGTGACGTTCCCCAGCGATCACCTGGGTCCCTGGATCCCATAATTGTAAGTGACTGTCAGTTTCTAAAAGCGGTTGTAATGTTTTAAATTTTAGATGGTGCTAAGGAGGGATGTGATAGGATGGGAAAGTGTCCTATTGCTAAGAACATTAAGGTTGTCATGGCAACCTTAACGTTCTGTGGTCTGTTGATGTTTTGTGAGCCTAAGAGGATGTGAGACACATCGAAAACATTTGCGTGTATTTTAACTATTAAATTTAGTTTTTACCTTACTGCTAGTAGTGCTGTGTGTATTTGTTGAGTACAATAATAAATATTGAATAATTTATATATTAACATAAAAATATAAAAAAAACAGTAAAACATGGAGAGAAAAAAAAAATTTTACCGCGCTTCAAACCACAACACTACTAGTCCACAGGAGGCTACACTAACCACTACACCATTACGGAACATAGCAATAGTGTTAAAATTATTGATATATAAGTTGTTAAGGAAACTTTAAATGCGATTTTTGCGTGAACGCTTGAGAGGTGCACTTTACTACTTTAAGATTTTATTGTGCCTATGATCCTCTACTAATGTACCAAGTTTGAAGAAAATCGGTGAAGACAATGTCTGGCCCTCTCCTTGTAAGTTAAAATTACAATTTCCAATGTTATAACAATTTCATAATTTTCTTCTGAAAATCAAACATTTTAAGAATAAACATTCATCTTCAGAACTGAAATAGGCTTATGAAAGCCTAATTCTAAATTGCACAGACAAGACAAGAATAAACATTAGAATAATTCATTACATTTTACTGCATTTGAATAAAGCTATTGCAGCTTTTATTGTTGTTGTGGTTTGTGAAAAGAATATATAAGTTGAAGAGAATATTTTAGCCACAAATATTCAATATTCTTGATAAATAAGTTTAAGAAATAGTATTAAATATACTTGTCTTTTTGTGTATCTTTAGTGATTTTTAGAAACACAGATATTACTCTTATGTCTTTATAAACTTATTCATATTAAAATGTTTTTAATCTGTCATGTAATTTTAATTTCCTTTTTCATGATCAATTATTTGAATGATACAATCCATTGCAAATGGATACAAATGAATTGATTAATATCAGTAAAAATCTTTATAAATTTACATATATTTTTATTTTTAATTTGCAATAGCAAAGAAAAAAATAAAATGACATATTTTTATTAAAATTCAATTTTTTCTTTTTAAATTTACAATGCATTTTGATATAATATTTATTATAAATTTATTCATAACTCAATTGAAAAATTTCTTTTAATACTTTCATTTGAAATAAGAGATCAAATATTTTACTAACCACTAGATTTTCTTCAACTGAATATTCACTTGTAGAAATTTCACTCTTTAATTCTTCTTTTGATAGAGTTTCTTTTTGCCTCTTCTGAAATTGCCTCAACTGAAAATATTAATATCCAATTATTTTATTAAATTATAATATCTTGAGATTGAAATAATATTTAATCAAAACAAGTCAATATTTAATAATGTTAAATAAGAAATAATTGTATGAGTAATTGTTTATATATAAATTTTTTAGTTTTCAGCTGGTAATTTATAATTTTAAATATCTAAAATCCTTTTTATTAGTGATTTTACTCTCATGTACTAAATATCAATATTTATTAGTAATTTTAATTAAACTGTGCTATTAGCATTTATTAATATCAAAATAGTAAATAAAATTTAAAAACTAGAATTTTCAGAAATTTTAGGTGAAAAATTACAGAATGGCATCCAGCTGAAATTACCAAATTAGTTTTAATACATGTACAACTTTTAAATGAATTTAATTTTCAATCAATTATTTATTCTAAACTGATTTCAGTAAAATTATTAAGCTCTGATATATTCTATTTTATTTATACAGGGTGATTCAAAAAATTTGTGCAAAAAATTTACAAACTTGTAGAGGATAAAATTCTGAGTAAAACAATCTAGTCACATTTTTTTATTTGAGGCTCTGTTTAAAAGATATAATACTTGAAAGTTTTGTGACGTCATTTCCATTTTAATACATGAGAGACAAGAAGCATTGAAAAAATTAAGTACCGAAATTAAATTTAGCTTAAATTAATAAAATTGTAAAGTAATGCAACTTTAATTAATTAATTATGTTAAATAAAATGTTCAATGTTTGCAAAAATAACTCTGGATGTACATCTCATTTGCGGAAAAGTTCTCCTGTACAGATTTCCGCCAATCTAGTATTTCCGGCGCACCCATAAATGAGGTGCATATCTGACAATTCTGCATAAGAACAGCAATTCATAACACTCTTAAAAAGACTATAATAAATAATACACAATCTTAAACCAGGAAGAATTAACAATTTAACATTTGAAAATGAATGCTACGTTTGTAATATAATGTTTCATTTAAATAATCGGTCGATAATTTATTAAATAATCTGTTTTTAATGCTCTAAATTTTCTTAGAATTTTTAAGTAGTTTAAAATTTATCAATGCTTTTAAAAATTTAAAATAAGTATATTCTAAAAATAGTTTTTGACTGAATCAGAAATGACATCGCAAAATTTTTAAGTGTTATATCTTTTAAACAGAGCGTCAAATCAAAATATGTGACTAGACTTTTTACTCAGAATTTTATCCTCTATGTCTGTAAATTTTGGCATAACCTTTTTGAATCAACCAGTATATTGGTTCTGGCTAATGAAATAATGACAATTTAAATACTGTTTGTAAATTTACTATTTTATTAAACCAAATATTATTGTTCAAAGAATAATGGAGTTTAATAAAATAAAAAAATATTTATCATGGATCTAAATTGACACGGTTTCATTTTCTCTAGAGTTAAAATTTCAAGGGATGAATATGCAAGATAATGACTACTTTCATCATCATTAACTTCCAAATATTCATCATTTCCAAATTGCAAATTGGTATTTCAGAATTTCAGTTTGGTATGCTTCTAAGTCATATATTCCAACACTTTCCACCTATTATCAAATATCATATAAATGAAAATGTATATTTTAGTTGCTAAATAAACAAAATTAGTAAATAAATTTATCCCAAAGAATCCTTTTTTCTGTATAAGAAAAATAAATCTTTGTGTAACTGTTCTAGAGAAATAAGTCCACAGTAGCACAATCTGATATTTTCACTGGAACTGCAAAAAATCTGTATGTAATAACACACTTATACCCCCCGCTTTATATATGAATATTCTGAAATTGAACACATTAAAATGAAAGATTTTATAAAAAAAAATATCTGCAATGTTATAATGGATAAAAATCTGAAATGCATAATGTAGATTTATTAGACAGAAAATATACAGATCAAAATTTTAATCTTTAACAAAATAATTCAAAAATGCATTAATATATGAAAAAAGTTTATTGATCATTTGCTGATACAGATACATCATATAATAAATATGAAACATGAAAATTTCGGTTCATATCTGAAAGTGATAATTGGTTATTTTTATATTATACAATATATATGTACTGTATAATGTTTACATATAGTATATATAAGTACTGTATGTTTACATTATACAGTACTTATATTATATAGTAGCCTTTACTGCATGCTACTATATAAGTAAAACAAATAAGAAAAAAATAAAATCTTAAATGACTAATTGAGAACAGTTAAGTAAGAATGTGCAGGCGTTCCCTTGGTTGTTAACAATGTGTTTATGGATAAATGTTTTAGAGGGGTCTGGAAAATTCGTCCCCTGCATTTCGCCTCCGACAATTCATCATTTTGCCCCCAGAACATTTCGCCCCCGGAACATTTTGCCCCCAGCACTTTTCGCCACCTGCACTTTTTGCCCCCAGCACATTTCGCCCCCGTGTAGATAATGAACAGGCTACAAAATTGCAAATAATACACCAAGCTTTTAATGATACTAATTTATTTTATTTTAATATAATAAATACACATTATTATTGTTTAAAACTCGAATTTATATACAATACCTCTAAGGCAATCAATCAGAATATGATTTTGAAAAAGTTCGACTATTCTTTTGATATGCATTAGTTCATTCTGCATTTTAAGTTAGGAGATAAACTAAAAACCGAACTATTGTTGGCTACAGACAACACAAAATCAACAGACGAAGAACCAACCCCAATGAAAAGTAACTCCTCGCGATATTCAATTCGCATTGCGAGTTTCTTATTTTGATTTTTAATCTTATTTACATATTTATCTATGTTTTCGTTATTATTATTATTATCCTTAACCGTAAATCAGTTAATATTAAAATATCGTCAAAATAATTTTTCTTAGGTCTTATTACCTTAATAGTATTAATTGCAGTAATGTCATATTGGTATAGTAACAGATAGGAGAGGTATGGGTGCGCTTTTACCCATTTTTATATTTCCGGAAAGTTTTTTTTCTCAACATTACAACTGCTTAAACTGCGTATTTTTTTATTTCGCTTTCTCCTATATAACGATGAAGCGTTTTTTGGTGTATGGTATTTTGTAAACATTTTAATACTGTATCGAAAAGTGCTTACATCTTTAATTAATTCGTTAATTATTTAACAAGTGCAATATCATTATAACAAGTCTATTTCCATATTATAGTTACAGCCTAGCACAGTTTGTTCCCACTTGAAGTTCGAGGATAAGTTCGGCGAACTTGTTTCGAATGGGTTTCTGATAACGATCTACGTTATTTTGGATTAGTAAATTATAGAAAAAAATAATAACGCGTTATATACGCGTTATAAAAAGCGCAAAATTTATTTTTATCGAATTAACTTTGTTACGCGTCTTATATACAGTATATTAATTCATCTATAAATCGATGGCGGACAGATTATATAATGAACCATATCGATTACATACGTCATAGATTAATGTTTAATTTTTACAAAAATCATAATATTCAACACATTAAAGAACTACTAACTGAATGTACGGTACTTTTTGTGGAGTGTCAGACTTTATAAAAAACGTAAAATTAGCGATAAATTGCTCCAAATTCTTAACTTTTTACCATTTAACTACATTATAATTTACTTTTTGCCTCGCACACTCGTATTTATTCATTTTAAACAGTTTTAAAGATATCGTCCCATACACATTACAACTCTTTCCTATAATAAATATATCAAATTAGGCCAATTTATCAATAATTAATGTGTAACCGAAAAAAAAAAAAAACGGAAAGCGTTACACTTAAATAGCGAAAACCAATATTAGAAATTTTTATAAAATTGAATAAATTCTCAAAGTTTAAATAATAAAATATAAATTTATTTGACTGAACTACTTACATATTATACTGAGTGTTTTATCGATAATTTTTTTTTTAAATATTATCTAATTTTCTTCATCCATACCTTATTTTAATCATAAGACTTGCCACTATCAAAAAATGTCAAACATTTCGTTGGACGGCTAATATTTCATATAGAAAATTGTGATTTCTCCGATCTCATATAATGAACGAAAAGTTATCAAAAAATAAAATTCGGAAAAATTTTTTACATCTTTAGAAAGACAATAAAAACATATTTAATTATAAAATTATCAAACAATTTAACTGAAAATTAAGCGAGATTTTACTTTTTTAATTTTTGCTAATTAATTAGGTTTAATTTGTAACATCAAATATTTACTGAAGGGGCTGGGATTTCAATAAAAATTCCAGATATCGAGAGTTGACTATATTTGAAATTTTGTAGCCTATTCATTATCTACAGGGGCCGAAAAGTGCAGGGGGCGAAAAGTGCTGGAGGCGAAATGTTCCGGGAGCGAAACGTTCTCGGGGCGAAATGTAGGGGGCGAATTTTCCGTAAACCGTTTTAGATATGCTATTGCATTAGAAAATAAATTTTAATTGAAGGAATAATTAGATAAGTTCTATATATGTAGAATACTATATTATTAGTTGACAGTTCCAATGAATTACAAAAAACAATAAATTATATACTATGACAAAAAAGTAGCTTGAATAACTAACTACCTCCATGGTGATTGTATTTTATAAGAAGAATGAAAATAATGACTACAAAGTGTATAGAGAAAAGTTGAAACAAATGTACAGATTTATGCATCCCAGTAGATATTTATGAAAGATTAAAAAACTGATGAGAGATACAAATATTGATAGAAATATAATAAGTAATATATATTCTATTATGTGAAATAAATATTTATAAACATTACTAACAAAACAGTCTTCTGCAGTTATTTAAGCAAAAAAATATACTTTAATAATTATTATAGATCTTTCGGCTTAATAAAGCCATCCTCAGTAACAACATTTTTAAAATAAAACGAATTTGTTCCAATTCATTTTATTTTAAAAGTGTTTTAATAATAATTCTATTAAAAAGCGAAAGTATATTATGTGTATTTTGCTATTTTTAAACAGTAAAACAGTTGAATACAAAAGAGTGCTTCTGCTTATAATGCTACATTGCAGAGAAAACTAATAAGGCAAAATAGAACAAAAAATAAATTAATGTAATTGGAATGGGATATTTAAAGAGTATACAGGAAGACTAGAAAATAATGAAAATGAAATGAATGGATTTGATATGAAAAAATGAGAATAAAAGTATGAAAGTCTGTTGATATTATTTGGCTGTAGCAAGAAGGAATAAGGACTTAATAAAGTAAATATATGAAGAAAGATTGAAGAGACTGAGGATGCTTTTTCAGTCATTATTTGAAAATATTTTCAAAAAGAATTTCAATACTTGAAATAAATCAAGAATTTCAAATTGAAGATTAAAAAAAATTAATGAATTTTTATATATACAGTGGTACCTTGGCATACGTCCGCTTTGGAATAAGTCCAACTTGGTATATATATGTCCTGTTTGGATGTGAAAAATTTTGTTTCGTATACAACCTTTGTTTGGAATACGACTGATTTGCATTCTAGAACCTGTATGAGTCTGTTGTGTGTTCTCTTAAAAAACACATTCCTTATTAACTTGCAGAGAAGTACCACTTCAACAAAACCCAAACAAATCGTAATAGCATTGTCTGGTCATTCCAGACAATGCTATTATGATTTGTTTGGGTTGTTTTTTCTGAAACATTCTGAGGAAAAGGCAAAAGCAAAGTTCTTTGGACAGATTTTTAGTAAAAGTCAAACCTGGTGAGCCTCAACAATCTCCAAGTAAAGAAAAGAAACAGAAAATAGAGAAAAAACACCAGAATTTCAGATTCTGAAGTTTTATTGGACTTTCCTTCCAAACAATAACATCTCCTCCTCCTCCTCCATTCTCAGCAACATCCAAGTAGGCACTCGACTCTTCTCAGCAAGATAGTGAGGTTAAATTTTCACTTATTTCATATACTGTAATTGCTTTTGTATATACCTTTAAACTAAAGCACTCTTAACAGTTGAGTTTCTGTTCCAAAAATGTTCATTAGCTAACATTTTCAGTATTAGTTACCATCTTCAGGTTATCAATATTCAAATAAGTTCTAAATTCTAAGACATTTGTCTATAACAACAAATCGTTGCTATGGTGATTTAATCTCCATGATGTTTGTTAAATAGGATAATGCCCCTTGTAGAATGCAACAATTAAATCCACACTATGTTTTAGAAGTTATTTTCTTCTACTGCCCAATATATCTACTGCATAGGTCCAAGCAGGAGGGAGATCCATTGCTGTTCTGTCATTTAATAAATCCTCTTTTTTTTACTTACTTACTTCAATTCAGCACTATTCTGCAGTTAAGCACTCTCATAGAATATGCAGAATAGTGCTGAATTGAAGTAAGTTATTTGAATTTTATGCAGTTTGATAAGTTAGTATGGAAAGAAAACTGAGTCCTCTTTTTTTCTTTGTCTACCTCTTATCTCCAGTGTTTCCATGGTGAGAGCTTGCTTTATTCTTTTGATTGGTTTTACAATTTCCGCTTTATCCAAAATCGTAAAACCAATCAAAAGAATAAAGCAAGCCCTAACCACAAAAGTGCTGGTGATAAGAGTTAGACAAAAAAAAATGAGGATTTACTAAATGACAGTATATATGCCATGCCCCAGGGACCCAGCAATGGATCTCCCTCCTGCTTGGACCTACGCAGTAGATATACTGGGCAGTAAAAGAAAATATCTAAAATGTAGTATGGAATTAATTGTTGCATTCTACAAGTGGCATTATCCTATTTAACAAGCATCATGGAGATGAAATCACCATAGCAACAATTTGTTGTTATAGACAAACGTTTTAGAATTTAAAAGTTATTTGAATATTGGTAGCCTGAAGATGGTAACTAATACCGAAAATGTTAGCTACTGAACAATTTTGGAACAGAAATTCAACTGCTAAGAGTACTTTAATTTAAAGGTATGTTGATGAGTAGAAGCAGTGATTTATAAGGTATGCTTTTGTATTTATGTATTTTAGCATTAAGCAGTGTTTAAATTATTTTATACAATCCCATTTTCCAAACAATACATCTCCTCTTCCTCCATTCTCAGCACCATCCTAGTAGCACTTAACTCTTTTCAACAATGTAGTGAGGTTGAATTTTCATTTATTTCGTCTACTATAATTGTTTTTATATTTAAATATTTCAGTATTGAACAGTGTTTAAATTATTTTATACAATCTCATCAATATATAATATGGCAATAACAATAGGATTTTTTTTCGTGGGAACGGATTAATCATTTTCCCTTTATTTCCAATGGGAAAAATTTGTTTGGTAAAAGTCCAAAGATCTGGAATGGATTAAGGACATACGCCAAGGTACCAGAGTATATATAAAATACAGAAGGATGCAGTAAATAGAATTAATAAAAATTAATGGAATTCTTTTTGATGTGCTTAATTTATTGTAGTCTAGTTTTTATCAAAAGTAAATAGCATAATATATAGGCAGAGTGAAGAAAAACTTTGCCATAAAATTTTGTGTACTGATAGAGGACCTCAAAACAAGTTGAAAATGTCTAGTGAACATATGGTCTAAATGGCACTGTTTTTATAACTCTTTAAAACTAACCAATCACCATTGAGTACACAAAGCGTCATGACACATCGCGTCCTATTTACTACCAGGTAGCAAGGAGAGCGACGCAATGCGACATGTCTTGGCAACGTAACAGGTCATGATGCTTTGTGTACTTGATGGTGATTGGCTAGCTTTAAAGGCCTCAAATAACTCAAAAATGGTGCCATTTATACTATATGTTCATTAGACATTTTCAACTTGTTTTGAGGTCCCCTATCAGTACACAAAATTTTACAATGAAGTTTTTCTTCACCCTGTATATATAAATGATCATCAATTCTAATTTGATTAAGATGAGAAATAGTTATAATGGATTATATTTCTTCAATTTTATTAAATGGAAAAATTCAATCATTTCAGTTCCTATTTTTAAATTAAATATGATATGATGAAAGTTAAAAAAATAACCCATTTTGAAATATTGGTTGTATAAATTCATAATATTTTATGTGCTAGAAAAGTAGATTTCATTGAAATAAAAATTTCTGTTGATTCAAAAATCAAAATCAATGATTCCATTATATAAAATTAATTAAACACATTGAGTATCAGTAACAAAAATTTTTTATGTAAAGATCCAATTGTGAATGACCACTATCAAGAATGCTTATGTTAAAATGATTGAAACATTTATTTTTTATTAAATAATTGCATATTTTCAATAAAATTTTGATAAGTCTTGATTTATTATAACTTATTTATAATGCAAAACAATGTTTTTTACAATGAAAAATCACTTACGTAACTGCTCTTTCCGGCAAGCAATCATTAATATACTAAAGCACCACTAAGCAGTCCTGATACGTTTTTTAAAAATTTTTTATTATTCTTAGTAACGTTTTTAGCAATTTCTTGCCATTTTCAACTCACAAAACTACATTCTAAATAATAATAAGAACATAAATAACAACTTATTAATTAGTTGTTATTTTATGTTCTTCTTATTATTTAGAATGTAGTTTTGTGAGTTGAAAATGGCAAGAAATTGCTGAAAACGTTACTCAGAATAAAAAATTTTTTAAAAACGTATCAGGACTGCTTAGTGGTGCTTTAGTATATTAATCAATGTTTTTTAATATATTTTTTTATTTATGGAGAGCAAATTTTTCCATGATATTCACTTCTGTTCTTTATCAAGTTTAACATAACTTTTTTGACTGCAGAAGACAATTTATAATAAAACTAGCTAAAGTACCAGCAATGTTACATATTTGAGCAGAATATATTTTCAACAGAATATTTCCTGCAGTACATAGTGATGTTTTACCACTGTGCACCACAAAAATTGTTCTCCTTCATTGCAGTGATGCATCAAATGCTGCAAGCTGAGATCCATTCACTGTTCCTTGTGATGTTTTCAGCATGTAGATCATCCACTAGCACCACTGGCTTACATCCTTCAGCTGTTAAAAACTGAATTATAGATTGGAAAACCTGCTTGGGTGGATTTTCAATCATACCAGCTATCTTCAACGTTACATCACATGTTTAAAAATGACACAACTGCACAATTTAAGAGCACTGCGCATGCGCAACACACATAGCTTCACTTTAACAACTGCATTCCTAAACTGAAATGTCAACTCATCACATGGTGTGTTTCAAACTTAAAATAGGATAAAGGAATCAGCACTAATAGCAGTTGAGTTATACTGAAAAATAGTTTATTTACATGGAAATCGCAAATGTTTTAGGCTGAGTTGCCATCTTATTTTAAGTACTCTGAGTATAAGCAGTTTTTTAAGTTTTGATACGTGTTTCAAACAGGTTTCATTTGTAATTAAATTTGTAATAATAAATTTGTTCAAATATAATTTAATAATTTGTAACTATTGAAATTTCTATGGAAAATTATTATCTGAAAAACAGTGTGATATATTTTGATAGATAAGTGAAAATCAACTTTAAACTGGCAAAAAGTTATTTAAAACTTTAAGAGCATTTATTTGTAACTGATAATATATGATTCACATTTATAATAAAGTTTACAAATTGTTTAAACATAATACATCATTAATAAGATTTATAAGTCAAAAATTAAAAGAAAAAAATTATTAAAAGTATTTTAATTTCTGAGTTAAAACAAGCCTTTATAGCAGGAAAAACTTTTATTAACAAACAATAAAACGTTTTCAGTCTATTATAAGACACACATCAGTACATGAATGATGAATAGAATTCGAATAGTTAAGGTTAGAACACATTTAAATTAAAAGTCTTGAATACATTCAAAATTATTTTATATAACAATAATGTAAGAGTTTACATAAAGATTAAGCTTTTCTGTTATATACTTATGATATCATTAAATAAATTATTATTAACATAAAATGATTTTAAATATTATAAATTATAACATGCTGCCCATCTCCAAGAACAGGGGAGGGTTTCTGGATTATAATCATTTACAAGATTATATTTTGATCTTCATTTTTGACCTCCAAGGTTGCCATACCATAATTGTTTTTAGGCTGACGTACAATCGCAGCTTCTTCCCAGTTAATCATTATATCGTGTTCATAGGTGATATATGAAAGAACTGTGCTTAATCATCCTTGTCGTATATCATCTTTATGTTCAGCTCGTCTTTTACTTAGGTTACGTTTTGTGCAGCCTATATATTGCTGGAGTTTTTGTAAAGTATGGTTGTAGAGTGGTACCACATATATTTCTGAATTTCTTGACTGTTCCACTGGGGCCTTATCATTTTGTAGAGCTAAGAAAATATTGCAATTTCTTTTATAAGCTATTTTGGTGTTAGTATTTTTAGTTACTTTGTTAAAGATTCTATGAACCCTAGATGTGTCATGTCCTACGATCCTATGTTAATTTACATTGTGTTGATCTGGCATTTGTATTGGTGCTACTGGTGTGTTCCTGCCTATATTATAAGCTTCAGAAATTTTATTCCAGAGTCCCCATAGTGTGTTATAGGAGAAGCCATATTTTTGGGCTTGAATGAGGATATAGTTAAATTCTTTGTCTCCAGCCTCTTGTTTGCTGCAGTAAGTGTGTGTCCTTTTAAAGAGGACCCAGAATGCTGAAAGCTTATAAGGATATGGATCAGGTGACCAAGCTGGAATTACATTGAAGGTGTAAGTTGGCTTCTTATCTAAGCTAGTAACATACTGACCATCTTGTATGGTTACACTGATGTCTAGAAAGTTGAAAGTAGATCTTTTTAATTGGCCGAGAGTAACACTCTGGGCCCTCTTTAAAAGGGCACATACTCACTGCAGCAAACAAGCAGATAGGGACAAAAAATTTAACTATAGCAACTTTATGGTAACCTACCACAACAACTTTAGGGTAACCTAGTTGTATAAAGTTGCTAAACTACAAATAAAAGATGTAGTGACAGTTATTAGTAATATTGAACTATCCCAGTTCACAGTAGATTTGTACCTTAAAGGACCAGCTTATGCATTATACAAACACCCTAAATTTAATGTATGTATACCACCAATAGAAGCTTTGATTCAGCCTCTTAATGATCATGAAAAAGAAAGTTAGATGGAGAACTATTGAACACCAAGTAAAAAAAATATCAGAAATAGCAATACAGCTTTAACAAGAAAACCTGTTAGTTAAGAGGACAGCCAAATGGATAGACAAAAATGATCTATGATTAGAGAAGATAAATGTAAAAAATTAGTATTACTGAAAACAGAAGATTATAATGACATGTTAGAACAATATATAATTGAATCAGGTGCTATACAAACTCCCTGTGATCCAACTAAATGTCGTGTGTATAAAGTTGAAAAATTAATGAAAAACGAACGTTTCCCAGACTGTTTCAGAGCTCTAATAGTACATAACCCAGCATGTCCAAGACTATTTCCTTATATTAAAATGCATAAAAATCCGTAACATGTAGATCAATTGTTGAAAAGATCAGATCGCCACTTATTAATTTAGAAAGCAAGATAGCTGAATGGTGTATCTCCAAACTAGAGCATTATGAATATACAGGAGACTCTGCTATGAATGTACTCCAGAAACTTACAACTTCTCAACCATCCACTAATGAAATGTACATAGTATTAGACTATGAAAAATTATATCCATCTTTATTACTACCGCCTGCATGTCTTGCCTTATACAAGTTTTTAATAGAAAATCTTCCAAGATCACAAGAAATAGCTGATATATTAAGAGATATAGAAAATTTATTATACTATCATTCTTACTTTATTTTTAATGGTAAGTTTTATCAACAAACACATGGAGTACCAATAGGTGGCCCAATGGCTGGAGTAATAGCAGAAATAGTGCTAAGGTATATTGAAAAAAATATACTCTTAAATTATAAACTGCATTTTAAATTCTATATGAGATATGTAGACGACATTTTAGTACTCTGGACAAATCGAGACAAAACCAATGAGATAATCAAATCCCTTAGTGTGTACAAAGCATGGGACTGAAATTTGTATTGGATCAAAGAAGTCAACAAGAAGTGAATTTTCTACATTTGAATATCCAAATAAATAATGACACTTATGTAACATCTGTATATAGAAAGCTATTATATGTCACCACAATAATTCCAGCCTGGTCAAATGACCCAAAAGCATATAAGAAAGCATCCTTTCAAACGTACTTTAAGATATTATTGACACAATGTTCCATCCAATATACAAAATAACAAGAATTAGATTACATAATTAGGTAGGAAGTATGCATGGATATATGCATGGGTTTATTTTAAACATTTATAATAAGATCCGGAATAAGTTTAATACGCAAAATCATTCGCAAAACAGATGAATGTCTGACATCTGCAAATAAGAGATATCTAAGTATACCATATGAAGGGGCTAAGCTTGTACCAATTAAATTTACAGCAAGAAAGTTATGCATGACCTTAGCAGCAAGAAGAGATTCCACAGTATTTACAAGATTTCGAAATGATAAAGAACCATACAATAAACAACAGCGTTCTGGGGTTTATCTATTTGTAATATAACTCTAAATCAACAAGAGGAATCTATAGTAACTCTCTAGGAATTTATTGGTGTGAATTAAGGAACACCAGCATGATATAATGAATGGAAATCTCTCTACTGCCCTAGCATGAGGTTCTGAGTACAACTTGCAAATTTAATGGAGTGAAGCAAAAGTCATAAAAACTTGCTCAAATAAAAATTTACTCCTATAGGAATCACTAATAATAACATAAAGAAAGAAATCTAGGATAGTTATAATAATCAACCAAACATATCCATTTTGAAGGCGTAGCAATACAGCATAAATATTTAATTATTATTTTGCCAATTTGGTATAGATTTTAGTTAAATCATTTTCTATTTAAAAAAAGAAAAACATTAGTATTTAGTGATTTTATGTATTCTAATTTATATTATTTTCATATTTAGTTAAAACTTATATAATTACTTCTGTTTTACATTGTAAAATGTCACATATATGTAATCAAATATACAAATGAATGTGTTTAATAATTTTTGTATTCTAATTGTAAGAACGGAAAACTTAAGGATCTTGTTCGAAGATTGAAAACGTTTTTTTTAATAAATATTTATACTGTTTTTATAGACAACTGCAACTAGTGATTGTATTTTTAAAAGTTTTGTTTGTAATTTGCAGAGTTTTTGAAATAAAAGTGTTATGCATTTTATTGCTCAGACATTATATTGACCTAGGGGACTACTACAAGTATGAGCAATTTCAAAAAAATCAGTAACCTGAATGTCTGAACCTCCCCTTGTAAGTATATTGCTGTATAAAACTTGTAGAATAATGTAGTGAAGGCATCTTTGTCCCTTATTTTAACATTTAGTCATCTAGTGATACGTTATAGAACAAAAAGAAAAATTAAATCAGATAAAAAAGGGGTGACCTAGAGACATGCCCATAATGATATTGAACAATATCCTGAATATATCAACATTTTAAATGAAAAAGGTACATACACACATATAATCTGTAAGTTATAGATATGAGATTTGCCTTTATTATGATTATAAAAAAGCTTATAGTGTTTGAAATATTTGATAAATTTGATGAAAAAATTAGTACTTTTGGTTGACTATAAATGTAATATTTAAATTATAAAATTTTTAACAATTTCTATTACTATTGATAAATATTTTCTTAATACATTAAAATAATTTATTTCAATTGATATTTTAGTACAAAATAAAAATTTTTGTTAAAAATAAATGCAAACAAAGTGATCATTTTAATTTGATAGGACAATTCAGCTATTGATAATTAACATTTCCAGAACTTAATTCCAATTTTAATATTTCAGAATCATACTCTATTGGTGATTCAGTAAATACAATCATAAAAAATGTTCCAGAATTAATTACAGATACATCTCCACTTATGATTATTCAACTTATGCTGATCTGATCTTATAACTGCCTTGTGATATTTCAAATTTTGATATTTTCATATTATTGACTAGAAATAATTTTTCTGTTTTATTAAAAATTTACAGTCAGCCAAAGGCTGTATGGTAAAGCTACTGCTTACCATTTACAAGGATCTGGATTCAATTCTAAATGATTTATCATTTTCGAGGCCAGGTTCAATTACAGTCAACTTTACCACCTTGGAAGATCTGGGATCAAATCCAGATGATTTTATCACCTTGAAGTAATAGTTCTTTCATGGTCTGCTAAAATTATTACCATTACTACAATTTTCAATACAATTATCTACAATGGAGTTATCAAAACACAACTCCATCTTAAGTACAGGAGCATTTATATAACAAGTCTATAATAGAAGAGTTGTTTATAAAAAAATCATGTTATGATGCTTATAAGTCATTAGTTTTGGAAAGGATTTCTAGTTAAACTACTGAAATATTGATAAAACACAATGGAAAAACAGAATAGGCAAAAAAAGCAATTTATTAAAAAATATTTTTTTCAAACAAAATTGGAAAGTAAATTAGATTAAATACTGCTCATTCGCAAGTATGGATTTTATTCAGCATAACGTTTTCGGACTGTATTAGTCGCTCATCAGTGCTGCTAAACATTATAAAAGAACATCGACATACAATGTATGTCGATGTTCTTTTATAATGTTTAGCAGCACTGATGAGCGACTAATACAGTCCGAAAACGTTATGCTGAATAAAATCCATACTTGCGAATGAGCTGTATTTAATCTAATATCGTATTAAGCAAGTAGTTTTTAGTATTTTTGAAAGTTGGAAAGTAAATATTTGAGATAATATTGGCACTGAATTTTTTTTATCAATAAAAAAAATAGTAAGTACAAATTTACTAGATTTTTAGTGTTCATGGCTTATTTTGTTCTAGGAGAAGACAGAAATCAAATAGTCATGACAGAACAACTATTTTCTTCATATCACTTGCAAAGAAAAGTCAATTTAAAAATGTTACTATTTTAACTTTTTGATATTCAAGCTTTATACTATAATTAAAAAAAACTAATATTTATATCAGTACTAAATATCTATTTGAAAAATGAAAAATGGATATTAAATCCCAAAGTGCATTATTTTCAACTTCATACAGTTATCGAAGTTTCAAATTACATTGAAGCGATTCAATGTAATTTGAAACATCGCCTATGCACGACAATGGATTGAGGATAACTCTACATTGAAACAGTTAACCAACTTTACTCATTCAAAGAGTTATAAGAATAATTATAATATAATAGCACAAGTTCAAATGAAAGACAGATATATTTATTTCCTAAATATCTTTCAGCTTAAGGCCAGCCACAAACTAGTTGATATTGCAGCAATCCAGTCGCATTCAACGTCGTACCAAAATCGCACGCACGACTCGTCATTGCATACCCATTACAGTGACATCGTCACCTCCGATGAAAAAGAGGCGGAGTGAGCAACTTTCCAAAAATCAAACATGTTAAGATATTTGGTGCGATGAGACATGCGCAGTGTAAACTTTGGAAAGTTGAGCATGCGTATTTGGATATTGTTGCAGTTTCTCAGATGAAATCAATTAAAGCACTAAACGAGTTGATTTCAAGTATAGTAATAGTAGGATGAATTATTATATGTTTGTCAGATCATCTAAATTTATTAAATAAATTTGAGATTTTAACAATCTCCTAAACTACTGCTTCTACTCATATTCATAACACTTACTTTTATATCGAAGCACTACCAGCAGTTGAGTCTCCTTTATTCTTGCTCAGTAGCTAATGTTTTCGGTATTTATTATACCATCATCAGGCTACATATAAAATCAAACTGCGTTCCACATTCTATAATGATCTATTCGAATAACGAACTTAAAAACAGGAATAAAATAAAATACAAAAAACGGTTTCCATAGTGATATAACTATCATGACGTTGATATGACAATAGTCTTATCAGCTGTATCAAGATATTTCCCTTTCTAAACATACGACGCTCACAAAAATATAGATGTTACTGCTTCCGGCTTCCTACTACATCTATCATGTAGTTCCAAGATGGGGGAGTTCTATTGCTGTCCTATCATTTAGTAAACACTCTTTTGCCTAGGTCTTATTTCTAGGGTTTCTGTGGTAAGGGCCTGCTTATTATGTTTTAGCAGTCTAATAATTTTCGTTTCCTCCCACTTTATCATTAAGTCACTACTATATGCCTCAGTCGCCAATGCTGTTGTTAATCTCGCTTTGCTTAAATCCACTTTATGCTCTTCAATCCTTTGCGCTAGGGTCCTAGTGGTGACACCTATGTATGATGCGGCCGATCTTGTATCTTTCCTTTCAGTTGGTATCCTGTATACACCTTGTTTCTCCACTTCTTTCCTGGGTCTTTCTCGTTTCTAAGGAGGTCAAATATTGTCGGTTCTCTTTGTATAGCCACTTTTTTGTTCAATTTTTTAGCAGCTTTATCTACAAAATTAAAATTCTTTAAGTTAAAGGGGGTTACTATATACCCTTCTTGTCGTGTTGGTTGTCCTTCACTCTGTACTTGGCTATTGCTTGTTCTACTGAGTTTTTCTTGCACTTTCTTCCTTACGCCCTCCATAAATGCTCTCGTATAACCGTGCATTTTCCCCGCTTGTCTGATGTAATCCAACTCTTTCATTAGGTCCAAATTATCTGTGCAGTATAGGATGGCTCTCTTGTAATAGTACCTAAAAGCTGCTTTCTTATGTGTGACTGGGTCTTGGGACCAATTTGGTATAATTATTGGTTCATATGCTGGCTTCCGGTATACCGCCGTCTTCAGCCTCCCATTCACAACTGTTATATCAATATCCAAATAATGTATGTTGTGGCAATTGCTTTGCTCTTCCTTTAGGGTCAGACCATAGCTATCTATGCTGAAGGCTTTACTAAACAACTGTGATAGACTTTAGTTATTAGCATTGTTACTGCAAATCACCATGACATTGTCCACGTACCTAACGTAGAATCTCATTTTTGGTTGGAATCGTGGTATTACTTGGCTCTCAACTTTCCTAAGTATGATTTCCGCCAGGGAGCCTGCCATTGGGCTTCCTTGTTCGTAAACTTTGCCTCTGAATTGGAAGTAGGACCCGTGGCAAATAATGTATGCAATATCTCTGAGGAGGATGATTATTTCATGGGCTTTTCAATTTTCGATCATGAAATGGGAGATTTTCGATCGTGAAACGGTAGAACTCAATACAGGTTAGTTCAAGTTTTAAATTCGGGTACAAACTCTCATAGTCATATGTTGTAAGAATGTCACCTTCTTCGAGCATTGTTCCCAAAAAGGAGATATTTCCAACCAGTCCAGGATGTAAGAACCACTAAGAGTTTCATGTTACTTAATAGTGTACCCGCACAAGTTCTAGACAGTATCGAAGAAGAAATGAAAAATCATAAACAAAAACTAAGAAACAGTTATATCAAAAAGATTAGATGGATTTTTAAGAAACAGCTTACGAGTAAGAGAAGAACCTGTGTAGACTTAAACAATGCTATAACTGTAGTTGGTGACATCCCTATACCCCAATACGCATGACAAATCCTGACCAAAGGACCATCCTGTGCTGTAATGATGGACCCAGGGATAATTGAAGAAATACCGATTGTAGAAGACATGCTCGGTGAGATCGAGGAATTGGAGGAGAGACTAAGATGGACATATGTGAACCAAAAATAAGCAGAAGGGGTAATGAAAGATCTAAGCAAACGACACTAATAAAGCAGACCATTAAATGGCTTGAGGAAAATAATTATACGATTACAAGAGAGGATAAAACCGAGAAAATGGTTCTTCTAGAGAGGAGTATTTACGACGAGTTCTTGGAGGAGTATATTGAACGGACAGGACCGAAATTATTAGCAATGGATCCAACTAGAAAGAGGGCAGCAGAGGTTGAAAGGATAATCAGGCATAGACAATTCCCAGAGATTTGGAAGCAAGATAGGGTTATAGCACCAGTATGTCCAAGATTGTTTGCATACTTGAAGATACATAAGAACACCTTAGCTGCTAGGCCAATAATGGAAAAGAGAAATGCACCCACATTTAATCTAGAAAAAACTCTCACCAAATGGTGCACAAATATATTGGACGGAAATGGGGTTTCGGCAACATCGACAATGAATGTTCTTTTGAAATTAAGAAGAACAATGCTCGAAGAAGGTGACATTCTTACAACATATGACTATGAGAGTTTGTACCCGAATTTAAAACTTGAACTAACCTGTATTGAGTTCTACAGTTTCACGATCGAAAATCTCCCATTTCATGATCGAAAATCGAAAAGCCCATGAAATAACCATCCTTCTCAGAGATATTGCACACATTATTTGCCACGGGTCCTACTTCCAATTCAGAGGCAAAGTTTATGAACAAGGAAGCCCAATGGCAGGCCCCCTGGCGGAAATCATACTTAGGAAAGTTGAGAGCCAAGTAATACCACGATTCCAACCAAAAATGAGATTCTACGTTAGGTACGTGGACAATGTCATGGTGATTTGCAGTAACAATGCTAATAACTAAAGTCTATCACAGTTGTTTAGTAAAGCCTTCAGCATAGATAGCTATGGTCTGACCCTAAAGGAAGAGCAAAGCAATTGCCACAACATACATTATTTGGATATTGATATAACAGTTGTGAATGGGAGGCTGAAGACGGCGGTATACCGGAAGCCGGCATATGAACCAATAATTATACCAAATTGGTCCCGGAGAAACAAGGTGTATACAGGATACCAACTGAAAGGAAAGATACAAGATCGGCCGCATCGTTGCCCGGAAACACTAAGTCTGATATATGTAAATCTGTACTTACAAAAATATTTCCTGATTAAAAACAAAAATATATTGATTATAGTGGATAAAACTATAATGCAGAAATACAAACATTTTTCTTTTAATTTCATCATTTATCATAATTACATGTATTTAATGGGTTATTAGGTTAATTTTAGTTAAGGACCAGGCTCAATCCCAGACACCCCTTGAAAAACTAAAAGTATAGGACTTGGTATTGAATCATCCTCAAAGATAGTAAGCAACAGCTTTATCAATCAAATTGTATGTTTATTCTTTAATATAATTACAGTGGTACCTTCGTTGATAACTGTAATCCTGGAACCAAAACTATCATTATCCAAGGCATGATTCCCCATAAGATTTAATTGAAAATTGATTAATTTGTTCTATCTCCTTCCCACAACCATAGAAAATATTAAAAATGCAGATAAAAATCTCCTTCCCACAAACATAGAAAATATTAAAAATGCAGATAAAATTCATTTAAAATGTCCTAAAAATATGGAAAATAACAGCAGGCTCAATCCCAGACACCTCTTGAAAAACTAAAAGTATAGGACTTGGTATTGAATCGTCCTCAAAGCAACAGCTTTATCAATCAAATTGTATGTTTATTCTTTAATATAATTACAGTGGTACCTTCGTTGATAACTGTAATCCTGGAACCAAAACTATCATTATCCAAGGCATGATTCCCCATAAGATTTAATTGAAAATTGATTAATTTGTTCTATCTCCTTCCCACAAACATAGAAAATATTAAAAATGCAGATAAAATTCATTTAAAATGTCCTAAAAATATGGAAAATAATATTTATTTATTATATTTGCTACAAAAAAAATTAACATTAATAAAATGAATTGTTCATGAGAACAGTTTTTAATTATCAATCTTCACCAGAAGGACTATTAGGCTCACTTCAGAATTTTTTGACAAAAACCCATAAACATTGATTAGCAGCTTATAGATTCAACAATTATTATACAGATAAGATTTGATTTTGTCATTTGATGGCGAACGAACAGTGACATTCACTCACCGAGTTATTATCTATATGAACCAACACACAAAAAATAAATGCTTGAATTTTATGATGAAAATGAATATTTATTTATAACCATAAATTTTAAAATAAAGCACAGTACACTACAACTAAATAACTAAACAAACTGCTTTTACTTTTGAATAATTCAAAATCACAAAATCGGCACTTTCAGCAGTAAGAGCAAACACATTTATTTAATACAAACTACAAATGTTTTCGGCTTTTATGTCATTTTCAAGTAGGATTCTATTTGTAATAGATTTCAAATCAGAAGAATTACTTTAGTACACTACAAGAAAAAAAAAAACAATATACGAAAAACGTAAACAGCTGGCTATGATTGGTCAAACATACCTGAGCTACTCTGCTTTGCTGTTCTCTATTCGACAATGTCTTCCCACGCGTGGATGAGTGAGATCGGAAAATAATGGGATTTAGATTGGATAGAGGTTCACACAATCAGGAGTCGTTAACCAAGAGATTTTTTTCTTACACCCTCTTGTCATTAACCAAGTACATCATTATCTGAGGCCTTCATTAACCAAGGCACCACTATATTTTTAATATTATGTCTTTGTGACATAGTATAAGATATTATTTTAGTACCATATAGGATATGTTCTGACATATGCATGTTTTAACTTATATAAGATTTTGCTGAATGATCTGTATATATAAGTTGATAATTGCCTGTATTAATCAGTATTTTTACTTTTATATGATACAAATAAATTTCTATTATGAGTATTATTTATGAAAAAAATTATAGAAAATTCTCTCTGAAAAAAATAGGATCTGATGAAAATATTTATATTGCATTCTATTTTTATTGATTAATTATTTTCTAAATTTAAATTTTTATCATTTATGAACTAATAATTAATATAGTCAAACCTCGATAAGACGCCTCTTGTTAAGCCGCCACCCTTGCTGACTGCCAAGAAATTTGGCAGGATGGATCTTCCCTATGTTAATGGAATAGGCAAACCTGATAAGATGCCATTCGCTAGTAGAAAAGTCTAAACAATTATTCTTTTTGGCATTGTATTTGTCCTTATTAATTTATCAGGGGCATATAAGGTGACTTACATCCCGAAGTTCGTCAGTACTATATATACAGTATTAAAGCTCTCTGGATTCATTTGTAACTAGCAGGTGAGAGAAATGCAGTTAACGGTTAATCATCTGTTTCTTTAAGCCTGGTTCACACCTAGGTTGTAGAAAATTTAAGATCGTAAAAACCAGATCGTTTTCATCATTTATTGAGTATCGAGCAAATAAGGATACTGTACAGTAAGTTGTGTACATTGTGTTTTACAAAAAATTTAAAGTAGAGTATCAAAATAGCAGATGGACCTGTTTCCGAGATAGTACTGTACATATATGGTACGGGTATACTATACTGTAAAGTATGCAGTTTTTTAGAAATGTTAAATTTGGATGCTAAATATAAATGTACTGTATTTTATTAAATTAGGTATACTATACTGTAAAGTATGCAGTTTTTTAAAAATGTTAAATTTGGATGCTAAATATAAATGTACTGTATTTTATTAAATTGCTTTTTTAGAGTATTATGAGTGTCAAAATAGTTTTTTTATGTCTTATTATGCAAGTATTTAATTTTATTTCATAAAAATTGAGGTCCATATTTTATAGGCTGATTCAAAATGATTGTATCATCCTGCAAAAATATGGAATAATTTTTATTATTATTTATACAATACTGAAAATTGGCAAACTTCTATGCAAAAGTTGCACTTCCATTTTCTTTAACAGATTGTTAATATAACAGAATTAATAAAAATAGCAATAATATCATATTTCTTTAAGTTTACAATATTTTCATATTCTGTTTGTAATTATGCAAAACCAAAAGATAATTATTTAAATTTTTGATATACATGAATTTATTCTGTATATATTCATTATATCAAATATTGTAAATATACAGTATGTAATATACACAGAATACCTTTTTAAGATATTGGTATAAATTTATACCATACAGGTAATCCTTGACTTACAATGGGGTTCCATTTCAATGTCTCTGTCATAAGTCAATTTGGACAAAAGTCAAGGACTTTTTTAATTCTTGATTTGTTTGATTTCTGTTTTAATATTTTTATAATTAGGTCTCTATTTAACTTAAAATGGTTAAACTTAAAGCTTTTCTCAGATTCTTTTTTACATTGGAATTTTTATCAGTAATATCATTTCTCTTATTAGACATGACAGAGTTACAATGAGATACAAAAATTGCAACAAGAGAAATAAAAACTTTGACTGCTGTTTAACAACTAGAATGCCAAAGGCTGTGATAAGTTAAAACTGGGCGAATCACACTAGCAGCTTTTGCATATTGTTGAAAGACTTTACTTGGCAACTAATGGTGATGCTATGATGAGTAAACAAAAGCAATGTGATATATGTATGCATACACAGGCAGAATAATTAAATTACAGAATTTTTAATAATTTTTGGCCACCATAAGTGAGAATTGTAGTAAGTCAAGGACTACCTTTATATAAATTGTAATATAGAATATTCATGTCACGATTTATGGATAACAATGTTTATCTAATTTAAAAGTATAATTATATAAAAAAGTTGATTTTATATAATCTATATTATCTGGTTTTAATATGTTTTGTATATAATTAATATTGTACATTATTGTCATTAATTTTAACAATGTAATGTAACAATGTGCAGGAATCATGTTAATATTCTATGTATCATTCCAATTTTAGTATATGTATTGTAGAAACAAATAGTATATTAAATATGAAACAGATGGAAGAAATTTAAAATTTTTATTACTTCTTTATTCACTTTTAAGTTTTACTAATATAGAGATTCATTATACAGAAAATTATTATAGAATAAACTTTCCTTAATGCTTTTTTTGCATTTATCTCTATTTGAATTTCAAGCAATTTTTTTTGTTTTGTTTTTTAATATGCATAAAGAAAACATTGCTAAAATGTCTTGTTGTTTTAATTTTATTTTCATAAATATTGTGAATTATAATTGTTAAAACAGAAAATTACCAAAATTTATATTTTTCTTTAGGATTATCATCATCTTATCAATTAAGAATATTTAAATAACATTTCTTGAAATAAATATATTATTATAATTTTACTATAATACTTTTCATCATCTGTTCTTAGCTACACCGAATAGTTTCTGCAATTAAAAATGTAAAATTACATTGATTTAAATTTAAATATTTCTTAAAAATAATCTTTGTAGTAAGTTTTTCTTATAATAATACAGTATTAGGTAAATCAAAGTTTTCCAGAATAATAGTACCATTATACCTGAATTGAAATAAAAATTAAAAATTGTTGACTTAACTTATCATTAAGCAAATGTGAAATATTTATATAATTAATATAATGCTAATTTGAAACAATGTTTTATTATTGTATAAATTCAGGTACATAGATCATCATTTAATGTGAATATTAGATTCCAGAAAATTGTGACTTTAATTGAAATGATATTAACTGAAACCAGAAAATCCATAAGCCTAGTGTTATAAGTTGGTTAAGTTTCCTGAAAAGCTTTCTTTTTGGTACTAGAATTGATATTACTTGGTAACTTTTGTCATCTAATCATTATTGCTAAATAATGGAATGAAATGAATGAAACACATGATTTAAATGTAAATTTGAATTACAAAATTTTACATACAATGTTTCCTGAAAATTATATGTTATACAAATAATGTTGAAAAATCTACACTGCCAAACTTTAAATATTAAACAAACAAATAACTGCTCTTAGGCAGGAAAACACTCTTTCAAAATGTTTATTATACTGTAGTAGCGCTTTTGATCGCAAACAATCCTCATCAGCTACACAAAGTTAACGAACTACACAAGTGTTCTATAGAATGCCCGAATTCCAGATATTTAAAAGTTGTGTTGCTATAACAATAGTAGATTAACGTTTTATACACAAAAATATATAAACATATTTACAATAAGATAAATACTAAATTAATTTAACAACATATTACAGTTATGTATTAAACATTAACCAATGCACTATTTACAGGAAAAAATTTCTATAGAACACTTGTGTAGTTCATTAACTTTGTGTAGCTGATGAGGATTGTTTGCGATCGAAAGCTCTACTACAGTATAATAAACTTTTTTTTGAAAGAATGTTTTCCTGCCTAAGAGGTGTTATTTGTTTGTTTATTATATGTTATAATTTTCAGGAAAGAAAATTATCTCTCAATAAAAGGCACTTTAGAATTCACAGATGTTATGAATATAGTTTTTCTTAACAACAGTTCTCAATTATTTGCTAATAGCAGTGCCATTCCAGTCCCTATCAACAGTTATGTATTAAACATTAACCAATGCACTATTTACAGGAAAAAATTTCTATAGAACACTTGTGTAGTTCATTAACTTTGTGTAGCTGATGAGGATTGTTTGCGATCGAAAGCTCTACTACAGTATAATAAACTTTTTTTTGAAAGAATGTTTTCCTGCCTAAGAGGTGTTATTTGTTTGTTTATTATATGTTATAATTTTCAGAAAAGAAAATTATCTCTCAATAAAAGGCACTTTAGAATTCACAGATGTTATGGAAAAGAAAATTATTTCTCAATAAAAGGCACTTTAGAATTCACAGATGTTATGAATATAGTTTGAGTTTTCTTAACAACAGTTCTCAATTATTTGCTAATAGCAGTGCCATTCCAGTCCCTATCATATTCTGACTATACCATCACATAAATTTTCCAAGTTGTTGAATCCTAATTTCTCTAGTTGGAAAGTTGAAGTATTTCCACATGGGAAATCCAACCAATTGCCTTAATGCAATATAGTTTAACACAATATTCATAAATAATATCTATATATTTGAATTATTATTGCTCAAATAAAATGTGGTTACAGTAGATCCTTGACTTATGTGGTTAATTCGTCCAAAAATTTCCATACAAATCAAAAATCATCTAAGTCCAACAACGCTTAAATTCAATATAAATGAATAAGCATATTAGCAAACAGAATGGTTAAATGAAATTTATAAGCATACTTAAAACATAGATAAGAAAATTTAAGACCATAAGTAATATTTTTGCAAAGAAATAAATTATTCAATGAATTTCTTATTCATTTTTTATGGAAGTTCAACAAAAATAGAGACATTTGCATATCTCTGAAACTGCATAAATAGAAACTGTGAAAATCAAGGACCTATTGTACTTGGTTTTCTATACTAACTATAAGTTTCCAACACATTTTTTTCCCTCTCTCTTATATAGGAAACATAAGAAAATAGGACTTTATTCTGTTCATCACCTTAAAACCTTTATTTTAATAATTAATTTAATTTTTGCTCACAACATAATAGCAAACTGACATTGAGGCAAAGTTAAAACAATAACATATTGTATTATGACACTGACATTATTTTAGAACAGGGGTGTCCAACCTTTTGGATACCTTGAGCCACATTTGAAGAAAAAAAATTGTCTCAGGCTGCATGTAAAATGTATTAATTCTAACAATAGTTATTAAGCAAAAAAGTTAGTAAATAATGTAAAACAGGTGGGCAACCTCCGGCCCGTGGGCCACATTATTTTATTATATCTAATACCAATGATATGTATACTTACATATCTATACCTTCTCTTTTTTAAATAAATACTATTATCATCAATTATTTTTGTTTTGTCCCGTGGCCCACCATAAATTTTTCTATACGGCCCCTACAAAAAAAAAAGGTTGCCCACCTCTAATGTAAAATATATGATATCCACCATGAGAAATATGCAAAAATGTCATTCTTTTTGTTCAGGAATTTTTTAGAATCATTGAGTAGGTCAAGAAGTTTTAATCACTGAAATAAGAAATATTTTAGAAAATGAAAATAAGAAATGTAGATAGGTATTTAAATAATAAAATCTTCATTAGCTTCATTATTTTTTTATATACAGTCAGACCTCCATATATCGAACTTCTATATATCGAAATTCTCCATATATCAAAGTTTTTTGTTAGTTTCTATATATCAAAAAAAATTTCTATATATCGAAATTTTTAATTTCAGATGCGAGGGAAAAGGATAAGGTAAGAAGTCTAGATTGGGTCTGGCTAGAAAAAGCCAACAAATAAACAAAATGGATGTGT